>CAIGRN010162880.1:0-11659 GCA_903798345.1 Fraxinus anomala | reverse complement strand
CTCCTGAAACTCTGCTATCCTGCAGTAGTCCCTAGTTTTGTGGAATTGCCTCATGTAGATCACGAAGAACAACCCGTTCTTCACAGACTAGAACCCCAGTTGCCTTCCTCGATCTTCAGCACCTCTGACAGATATGTAGGAAGTATATTTTTGGTATTTGAATTTGGATCTGATTGTTTTCACTCAGAAAATCTCACACAAGATGAAGGTTGAAAGTAATAATGTGGAGGATTCACTCTCTAGATTTTTTCTCTTATTAATCAACCTTCGAAAATCGTGTATGTGAGTTATGTTATTTATATGTAGGTCAAGAAACAAATGGTTCGGGTAAAAAGCCTTGAAATCGCGAAATAATTTTTTTTCGGACAGCACTGTCGCTCGAGCGAGAGTCTAGCGACAGTCGAGTGACAACTTGTCGCTCGAGCGAAGGAGGGGCGACAGTCTAGCAACAATGTTTCTGCTTTTTTAGCTCGAGCTAACCCTTGGCGATAGTCTAGCGAAAATTCGCGCCGTTTTTCTCTTTGTTCCAAACTCGAAACTCTAGACCTACTAACTAACTTTTGAACAAATTGCACATTACTCCTTGAACTTTTACAACCTATCCAATTAAGTCATTTTGTCCACAGAATTTGCCAATTACATAAATCAACTAAAATCTAACACAACGTTTTCCTCAAATGTGTCTCCCCCCTCCACAAACATGTTCTCTCTTTTTTCAACCCACACAACCACAAAGAACCCACACGGCAACTAACAGAAGCTTCAGCTCCAGCTCGTTGCACAACTGTATTACTGTATTAGTTGTGAAGTTAGTTAGTTAGTTGTATTGGTTGTAAAGTTAGTTAGTTAGTTAATCATTCATTTTCCATTCCTATTTATATAACGACTGTAATGAACATTGGGAGATTTTTTCATTCATTCAATACAATTATGATATTCTCCATCTTAATTCTCCATCTCAATAACAACATTAGCCAAGGTTTTAGAGTATAGAGTTTTCAAAAGACAATATCCTCCACACTGCGAATCGATGTTGCCGAGAGGGGATTTTGTGCTTGTGTGGGTTGAAAGTAGAGAGAATATGTTTATGGAGTGGAGATATAGATTTGGGGAAAACATTAATAATGAAGAGAAGAGATAAAGATGTGTTTAGCCAGAAAAAAATTCGATTATTTACTTATTTGGATATATTAAACAAACATGTCAGCAAGCCGTCAGTCCACATAGGATTTTCTGTTCAATAAATAATGGTCCATTAATTGGGTGGCTTGATTGAAATATTATATGAAGTTGGATGATTGTTCAGTAAAATCTCGCAAGTGTACAGAATCACTGACAAGTAATAATGTAGTGAGTTAAAATATCATCCCAGGAGGAATTATGTTTAATTATAGTACACTACTATTTACCAAATTCGATCAATGGTAACAAAATAAAGTGATTGTTGATTTTTTTCGCTAAGTTATTCTATGAATGCAATAAACTATTTTTTTAATCAAATAATGGATGAATGTATTGAATGTCGACTCAATCAATTAACTTCTAGTTCCAATTCTCAACTTGTGTTGATCAGTGTAATTAATGTGTTTGTGATAATCGTTAAGCCAATTTTATTTAATATTATTCTTAAAGATATATTAAGCGTATGTTTAACACGACTAAACCCCACTCAACCCTATTTTTAGTTCGAATTCATATGAAAAATATGTTTTTAATTCAGGATTATCGCACACGGCATAAATGTTATTCCTAACATTTATTTTCCGTGTGTTTCATGTACAACGTTTTACCAATTGTTATAATCAACTAATTGTCCTAATGGTGCTCAATCATTAAAATAATGATTAATTAATTTCATAATTTTTAATTTTTAAATAAGTTATGACCTACACAAATTTGTGATTTACGATTAAATTTGATCATAAATTGTTTGTTTTTCTGACCTTAACCTATTTAATTAATAGATAGGTCACAAAAAATTTATCCGATGGTCACAAACGGTATACCTAATTCTTGAAAGAATTTCACAAGTTTCTTAAATTAAAAATGTATCTTAGAAACTATAGTAATTATGCATTTTTCCCTTCTCTGACTAGGTTGTAGTTAACGATTATAAAAGTCTTTAAGATGGCCGGCCCATCTACAAATGCGACTTCATATTGGATGCTTGGTTATCAGGTCCAAATATGTTTTAAGAATTTAATTTTTTTTATTTTATATTTATTGGATAAATAAGAATCACTTTAATTTATTTTTGTTAATTTTGATTAATAAAAAAATTATTTTAAAAATTACTAAGTTTAAATTTTATAAGCTTAGCCAAACATGCATTGATAGTTTATATTTTGGTTAATATAACATCTATCCTATTTTTGATAAATTCGAAAAATTGAACGCCACAACGAAAATTTAAATGCCTGGCTAAGTTTATAAATTGACTTATAAATAAATAAGCAAGTATGAAAATAATCAATATTTATAATTATTAATCCATAACCATCAAAATAAATACTTTTTTTAAGTAAGAAATATTAATTTACTTCAACGTGTCAAAAAAGTAATTTTAAATAATTTTAAAGACGAATCTATTATCTAGTCAGTCTAACAGATTACTATTTGTAACTTTAAAATTTGAAGAATGCTGGCCAGTCCAGCCTGCTCTGATGATTCCAATTGGTGAAAACAATGCAAAATAAAAATATTGGATTGTGTCTACAAGAAAAATATTAAATTGCATTTTTAATTTACAATTTNGCTGGCCAGTCCAGCCTGCTCTGATGATTCCAATTGGTGAAAACAATGCAAAATAAAAATATTGGATTGTGTCTACAAGAAAAATATTAAATTGCATTTTTAATTTACAATTTGTGCATAAAAATGGCATGAAAGTATCCGGTCAAAATATTTTGTTTAAAAATTTAACTAATTGCATATTCTATATTTACATATTTAACGATTTTTCTAGAGTACAATTTTTTTTCCACAATGTAACATGCATGGCATTTCCATAATTGAGCAATAATAAAATTTGAGTTCAAGACAATTTGAATTGCCCGAGAACGAAAATAAAGTGAATCCCATAAAATTATATTAGATCGATCGGTATAAATATCAACAATTACGAATTGGATTAGTTTCACCTGGACTCGAATAGGCCTCGCTCACTAGCAGGGGCGGAGCCAGGATTGAGTGGTACGGGGGGCTACTGGGTTGGACAGTGGACTACTAGGTTGGACAGTAGAAAAAAATAGACTATAACCAATTATTATTATTTTTTTTTTTAAATTTGGCTTGGGCTGGGGTGGGCAAGGGTGGGCAAGGGTGGGCTACAGCCCACCCCAGCCCACCCCTATCTCCGCCCCTGCTCACTAGCATTTGAGCAATTCTTCCTGTAGCTTTTACTTAACTTCATTTAAGAAGTTTTACACCATTAAAAAGTTTGTAAATATTATGTTGAGCCCTTGTTTGATCCCATTTTTTCGAAAATACAATTTTTTTTTTCTTTTCAATTACACATTCTTCAATAAAATAATATTACACGCAAATTCAAAATTTTTTCTTATTTTTTAGTCACACGTTCTCCATCAATTTATTATTCCAAAATGCATTCTACACCAAAAATGAAGCTTAAACAGATCCTTATATATTCGACATGTCTTTTTAAATACAAGTCGAGCCATTTTTCTTTGAAAACGACACTATTACTTAATTTGTCTTTGATCCACGGCTTTAACCATTTGTACAGAAAAAAACTGCCAGAATTTCACCAAAAAAGAGACAAATGTGGGGTCCCACCGTGTATTTAAAAAGAAAAAAAAATGTGAGGGCCCCACCTTGTGTGAGTAGTCCGTTGCATTTCTAGTAATTCCATTTCTGTAAGTGCAGCATAGTTCTCAAAGATCCAAATTATTCAAATTAAATAAGAATAAGCAAAATTAATATCGTTCCATTTGTTGTTACAAGCTTGTTCTATTGCAGTTTACCTTGTTCGGCAATTGTCCCATTCCACGTTCGAATATCCTTTTTTCCATTTTTCAAATATTTTAATAAATACAATAGTTATAATTTAAAAATTGGCCACTGAAAAATTTAAATTAGTCATTAAAGTATATTTGGGCCATATTTAGTTAATAATATTATATAAGTCATCACCGAATTAGCAACATCCACTCTAGTTGTAGACGTATTAAACCCTGACATCGACTAATGATCTGTGTATCCATGTCGTAAAACTACAAATTTTCAAAGTATAACACATTTCTTAAAGGGAAAAGAAAAATGTGTTCGATTAAGAAATTGTTATCTTTAATAAATAATAAAAATACTAAAAATGTCCCGATTGAGGTAAATCAGGAGGAAAGAATCGATTGCTCTAACGATCGTTAGTCCATGTTGAATGTTTAATTGTTAGTGCGTTGTATAAAATTATTTAATTTTAATGACTAAATGAGTCCCAGGAAATATTTAATGACTAGTTTGAAATTTTGCTTGAACTTCAATGACTATTAGTGAAATTAATAAATACACTTCAAGGATTGGTCATTCACTCTTTGGTGTATAACACCAACACATGTCATCACAACCCATCACTTCACCAAAAAGAAAAAGAAAATGAAAATGAAAAATACAGCAAAAATTATTCAAAACAATTTGTTTATTACTCGATCAAGTGCAAAATGTCAAGTATACATTAGATCATATCTTTGTTGTGAACATTCTGCAATCTTGTGTTTGAGTGACATTTTCTTCTTCCTCTCTCTCCACCATAGTTAAATAATTATATAATGATGTGCCTGCATTTTGATGATCACCCTTCACAAATTTAAGTACAAAATTGTTCATTTTTCTGCAGCGTAATCATATCCCTTTATCAAGATGACTAATTTGAAATCATCTGATTGTTTAAACCAAATTCTGGCCCTGTACATGATTATTGTTCCCTTGACAATCCCCTCCCAGGCCTCAGCCAATGAGTGTGTTCTTGATTTCGATGTGCCATCAGTTTTGAATGATTCAAACTTGAATGCAGGCAACTGGGATGGCTTCTTGAATGACAGTTTTTGTGAAACACCATTTGTTCGATATATTTACTCACTGGGACGACGAGCCAATCAAACTGGATTAATATTCTTGAATACGACAGAGCAAAATGGCTGCTTGTATAGTTTCCAGAGTGAAGAGAAAGATGTTTTTAGTTGTGGGATTGAGAGACTTACAAGTGGATTACATGGAGAATGCTCTGATTATTCAGTGACAGATGTTGTCAATAAGTTAGGAAGTAGATTGAAAAGTTTAGGTGAAGATTGCAAGCTTTTGGGATCTGATGGGGGATCCGATGAGACGTGTGGCTCTTGTTTGAGGAGGTGGGACGAGATGGGCGTTTCGCCTAACAATAGCAGTGATGATGGGATCAAAGTAGAAGCCGATATTTGTAGGTTTGTGGTGCTGGTTTCATTGACAAGCCTAAGAATGTATGATGTAGAGTGGCTCCAATCAATCTATAACTGCCTTGGAAATAAGAATCTTCCTTTAGGTAGCCTAATATTGAGAATTTCAAAATCTTGATTAATATTAATCTGGTTGAGTAATAACTAAAATCTTGTGCAGCCGATCAAGCAAAAGTTGAAGAAGATGTTAAGCCCCACAAAGGTATATACTGATTCATGATCGAAAATAATCACCTGTCTTTCGTAGAATTCATAACTATTCTAGTGGTTACAGGCCGGGAAGTCCTGATTGGTGGTGTGGCAGGGATTACAATAGTGTTAGCTATTGCGTTGCTGATCCTTTGTAGAAAATCCAATAAAGGGAAGTGTGAAAAAGGAGTCGATGGTATGAGTTAATGGCAATTTACCATGATGTTGAAATAGATTATAAGCTGTGAATAATTCCTAACTAGTTTCATTTAACTTGACAGCGAGAATTGATTCAATCTCTGAAGAATCCAGCTATCATAAGATTTCTCTTAAAGAAGTATATTCAGCCACAGACAATCTCAGTGCTGATAAGTTCATTGGCCAGGGCATAGCAGGTAAAAACTTATCCGTTCCAATAGGATGGACTTCACTCTTCTACATTCAAGGCATTAGTCAACGGAAAATTGCATTTGGTGCATATTTTAGAAAAAAAATTGTTCGTTATGGTAATCGAGATCAGAATTTCATTATCATTCCTATAATGGCTCAGGCTGATGCAGTAAAAATATACATAGCAAATGGCTTCCATATTTAGTTCTTTGGTGAAACAATAATAAGAACATCGTTGCAATACTCAAATGTAGAAATTCAACTAGACAATTTTCCCGAATGCATGTATTCAGAACTTTAACTGGAAATAGCTTAGAAGATCACCTTGAAAACATTTTGCGGAATAAAACTCCTTCACATAACTTCTGCCAAGATAAGATCTTGATAAACACACTAATTTTCAACACGAGTCATCATTTTTCTCTGATTTTTTTTTTTATATGGATCATTTGTATTGAGAGTTCAGTTTTTCGATGATTTCGCTCCAGGGAAGGTATACAAAGGAATTCTATCAGATGGTCAGCACATTGCAGTTAAGCACTTAATAAATGATGGCCACATGGAAACATTTGTTAGAGAAGTTACTAGCCTGGCACACGTCAAACATCCTAACCTTGTAGCACTATTAGGCCATTGTGATGGACAAGACGAGTGTTTTTTAGTTTATGAGATGTGTCACAATGGAAACCTCTCAGAATGGCTATTCGGTATGCTTTGTTATTCCTATGTTCATTCTGTCATTGGAAGTCAAGTATTGTATTGAGATATTCATGTTCCCAGTACAAATGTCTTTGAGCAGGTAAAGATAAATTTCTTACTTGGATCCAAAGACTCGAAATTGCAATAGACTGTGCCACAGGACTCTGGTTTCTCCATACATATCCAGAAGGCTGCATTGTTCATCGCGATATCAAGGTAAATCTGTTACTCTTTCATATAATTTTTCTCTTTTAGTCCTCTGATTTTATTTTTTCTCGTGTCTTTATCAATTTGACCTAATGCAGCCCACAAATATCCTTATCTGCACCAACTTCCAAGCCAAACTGTCCGACTTTGGGTTATCTAAAGTTATCTCCATTGGCCATTCCTATGTGAGCTCAGAAGTGCGAGGAACATTTGGTTATGTGGATCCTGAGTACCAGAAGAACTGCCATGTTAATTCTTCAACTGATGTTTATAGTTTTGGTGTGGTGCTTCTGCAACTTCTATCAGGCCAGAGGGTTCTCAACATGGACTTGACAAGACCAATGCCTTTGAGCAAAATGGTAGGAAATAATTCTCAGCTGATCTAAAGTTTTTTCAAATTTCTTTTTCGTCTGAGATGATTCTATTAGCATTGTGTATTAATTTCACTAATGAATCCAGGCTAAGAACCTCAGAAAGGGCGGACATGTAACAGAATTTGCTGATCCCAAACTAAACGGGGAATATTCAGTCGAGGCTCTTGGACTTGTATTCAATCTAGCTTTGTCCTGCACTGCGCCTAAGCAACAACGGCCATCCATGGAACAAGTGGTTGCAGCTCTTGAGAAAGCCCTTCAAATTTCGAAAAAGTGAAGTGCTCTAAACCTTCGTTTCAATCTATTTAAAAGACTACTATGCTGTAAACGGGATAAACTTTTGTAAGGACATACTTTTGTTAGATGAACGGGAAAATTACATGACCATCTGCTGTACAAAGATTTATGACAATCAGATGCCAAAAGAAAATTATAGTATAAATGTTAGATAAACTGAGACAGCTTAATATGAGATGGAGTCATGGAGACAGAATTTTTTTTTGCACTGCAGCATTATTTTCATTATTAACAGAGGAAAAAGAATTACAACAATTCAACAGGTATTTGTACACAACTTCATCAAAAAAAGTAGAAGCAGTTTAGTGATCAGCTCTTAAAAAATCGATCTACTGTCACGAAATAAAAATATATGACTGTGTGTATATTATACTAGTCAAGAACGGATGAGTAGCCGAAGAAAAAAGTATTGGCTACCACACGTGAATGAATTGTTCAGGAGGAAGGCCTGGAGCCATCCAGCCGGAGGAGCTTTTTTCATTGAGGCATGTAGGATTCTGATGAGTGAAATGGCTTCTTGCTTGCTCGAGGCATGCCATCAGTGAGTTCTTTACTAAAAGAGGAACCACGTCTGCCCCGTTATTGATGCACAAAGCAAGTAACAATGAGACGCAGTATTCTTGTGCTGCTCGAGAATTCAGAGAACTGAGCACCTCGGAAATTACAGGTAAAGTTCCAGCACTTATAATGGCCATCATTCCATCAAGTTTTTCAGCTAGAGTAGATAAAATTGCTTGTGAATCTGTTATAAGATCTTCCCTTTGGGAAGATGTAAGCAGATTAATGAGCAAAGGGACGAATCCAGCTGCTAGCATCCGCCATTGGTTTTCAGGGTTCATAATGAGGCCGAAAATATTGACCAATGCGTTCTTCTTGGCACGATCAGGAACCTTCCCAAACATTTTGCGGTACTCCTCGACAGAAGCAAGGGAGAACAACGTGCCAGCTGCGTGCTGGCGGGCTTCTATCCTTAGTCCCTCGTTTAACACCCAACTATCAGGTTCAACCCTCCACTCTCAATCATTATCCTCTTGCTTTTCGAGAACTTCGAGAGATTCATCAAAGGTGCAATCGCGTTCTCTTGTGCTGCAGAATTGCTTGAACTAAGCAGATTCAAGAGAGGCGGGATTGCATCAGCTTCCACCAAACAAGACCTATTAAGAACGCTTGTTTTGGTGAGCTCACGAATCTCGTAAGCAGCTTTGCGCTGTTCTTCAATTGTTCCACCCACTAACCTCCCAACGAGAAAATAGGCAAGGAGTGTCATAACTTGCTCAGCCGTGACACCGTTGGAAAAAAATAAATAAATTGAAGGGCTGCCTTAAGCAAACATTTTGAGTGGGACCCATTTGTTTATTTTGAAAAATCAAGATTGACTTGTGTTCTCCTTCGTGAGAATATCGAAATTATATATTTACTTGTCATACAATGATTCTCGAGTGAATGAAAAATTAGAATTCAAAGTAATGTATTAGAAAATGTTTTGTGTTAAAGAGAAACTAGTTTAAAGTTATCCTACATAAGAAAATAGATAAAGACAATTACCACTTTAAATATACTTTAGATGGGTGTAATCGTGTGTAGTATAAAAACTATTTCCACGTACGCGCTTAGGGGTACAAATCACGAATTGAAATAAGTTTCGGACTTTGAACTTTCTGTTTTAAAGAAACTATTTATACAGGTCTCGATTTCAAAGTTCATTACTCTTTTGTTATTTCTTGCAATTTTAGATTACTTATTCTGTTTTTTTTAATGAACTTAATAAAATTATTTAATCTTTAATATTTTGGCTAACATACACTACCTGCACCGGCTAACCTCGGTTTATTATGATTACGCCCTCCCATTTCAACAGTCGGGATTCTATTCTCTGAACAATTTTGTTTAATGAATCGCTTAACAGCCAAATTTGGAACCAAAGCCACCGATGTAAGCCTCTCATCCGTCTTCAGACAGGTATGATTTCCCGGCTTGAACCATTTCATGATCGAGGACCGATCATTCGTGTGCAATTAATTTTTCCCATACCTGTGATCAAATGCAACCCCCATGTCAAAATGGACGAGTCGGGCTTAGTGAGACCTAGCTTAAAACGGATGACTAGACCTTTTCAAGACAAGAGGTTTGCAGCTACCTTTAGAAGAGTACGTGATAATTCACATCATTACCTTGATGAGAAGCCCCGTGCGAACAATGGTGGACGAAGCTGAAGAACACATAAAAAGAGACCACAAGAGCCGAACTTTCACAAGAAGACAACCCACCACTAGATTTGACCTTAAACAAAACTGCTTCATTGATAAGGTAGAAGGTTATAGAAATAACATTAGATCAAAAAAGCAAACTTTTTTTCTAAATAAATCTAGAATCGATTAGCTTTGATTCAAGCACAGATTGTAATAATCCATCAACAGTTTCAGCTGCCGGCTACAAAAGCACCTATTGAAGAACAAGTCAAACTTGGTTCAAACAAACAGTCTGATAATCTTGGAGAAACCACCTACAAAAGATCCTCTCCATTAGTCTCTTATATTTACTAGATTGTAAATAGTTCACATCATTATCTTATCATTTCTTTTAGAATTTTGTGGTATTTTTAATCCTGTTGTGTGTATAAATACACACAGAACTATCAATGAAATTCCTTTAGAACCTATCAACTCTAAATTCTACGTGGCATCACAATGAGCTAGTCAACATTCAAAGGAATTGACGAGGACCAACACGACCGATGGAGCATGTGATTTAATGCAATGCAAAGTGAGAAATTTATCAGGACTAGACATGCTATGAATCCTACTCATTGTGATCAAGTCGACGTCAACCATCACCGGTGATCCACGAAAGACAAGATAGTTCAGCCGAGATCGCTCGTCGACTAGGTCAGATTGAAGAAGTCGTTACCACTTTGAGCCAATCAAATCTCTACTTGACATGATTATTTATTTTTCTCGCATCTATTGTCTCTCAACTTATTTCAAAATTCTCGATGATAGATTACTGTTTTCTAATATTTTTGTCAAGATTTTGGACTAGGGAGTCCAAAAATTTTCAAATTCGTTAGTGAATTAGAAAGATATCCTAAATCAAAAAGTTTCCTAATACCAGTGAAGATTCTGAATTTGAAGTTTGAGAATTTATTTATTTAATTTTTTCTTCCCAACTTTTTTCTTACTTTCTTCCGTAGAATGTGTGAATTGCACTTTTTCACACATTTTGGCAGCGAAAAATAACTTAAATAATTACGTACATATTAATCTTTTCTCGTTTATTACCCAACTTTTCCACTACGACAGACAGTGACTTAAAATTACACCCCTAATATACAACACTCTAAAGAGAGGTTCTCAAAAGCATTAACCCAAACCCATAAAATAGCGTAAAATTTTGCTCCTTATCAACTATATTTTTGCCAATTTCAAGAAATATTTTACTTTGTCTCATCATTCATGGTCCAATTGCCCCTGTTTGACACCTATTTTTTTCTCATTCTATTTCTTATTTTTTTTTTCTTTCTTCGTTTCAACCACACATTCTATCAATAAAATAATATTACACATAAACCCGAAAATTCTCCTTACTTTTTAACCACACAATCTTCCATCAATCACTATTCTAAAAATTATTTTTCAAACAAAATTGGTGTCAAACAGGGGCTCACTCCCCTGACATAAACATCGACTGCTAATAACGGATATCCAATCAAGTCCTCGATTTATTTCCGCTAAATTACAAAATTCAACATACAAGTATTATCCCAAAAAAAAAAAAAAAAAAATTGTTGTTTGCTAAAAACTCTTTAACAGATCAAGATATCAATTCTCGTTACCCAAAAATATCCGAATATTTAACTAGCGAAAATAATGACACAAATATAACATGAACTTGAAACTTGCTCACTTCTCTTAAGAGCTTCAAGTTCTCTTGATCTTTGAAAATGTACCAGTTTCCGAAAAATAGGTACTTTGAGTTCCAGTACCCAGCTGGTTTGCAAGTGCCTGAGGATTTGAAAGCTCAATGCCCTGTGTGGTGTTTTGGGGGGGGGGGGGGGGG
>CAIGRN010162857.1:0-13099 GCA_903798345.1 Fraxinus anomala | reverse complement strand
ATTCTGAGGTCGGCAAGCTCGAACAACTGGCGCACACACGCACGCTATGAGTAGGATGTTAGGGAGAATACCTGCATATGATCATATCATTAGTGCACTCTTTGGTAAAATAGGCATCACGCCTAATTGTTAGCGTGCTTGCAATGCCGAATGGGGAGATAAGCATTCTCACTGCGTGACACCGGGGGCGGACCCGGGGGTCCCGGGGTGGGGGGGCAAGTGCCCCCCAATTTTTGAGATATTTTTTTTTAAATAAAATTATGTTTGGTATCGATTGAAATCTAAATTTTAATCTAAATTAAAATTAACAATTAATTTTAATAATATATTTTATAGATTCATAACTGTTTTAACTTTTATCAAAATTTACTAAAAATTTGATTTTAATCTCCACCAAATATGGGCAAAATCAAAATAAATTTGAATTTTGATAACATGCTAATTTTAAAAATTCTCCGACGATCGTAAGCTAATCAAATTTACAAATTGCTTATGTCATCTCAAAATTTATTTCGAGAACTACATNACTAAAAATTTGATTTTAATCTCCACCAAATATGGGCAAAATCAAAATAAATTTGAATTTCGATAACATGCTAATTTTAAAAATTCTCCGACGATCGTAAGCTAATCAAATTTACAAATTGCTTATGTCATTTCAAAATTTATTTCGAGAACTACATTATGAGCATATCGAATAGTCCAAACAGATATCGAAAATAGTTAAAAATACGTTAAATGTGAGTCTTAAAGAAAGGCGTCTAACTCGCATTTAAAAAAAAAATCAATTATTTCATTAACATTTATTATTTTTGCGATACAAATTTCTCAATATAATTTTCATCATTTTATTAGGAAATTTTATATGGAATATGACGTCAAAAAATTTCAAAATTTTACATTTGAAAAAGTCATATCCCATGTAAATTTTCGGATGTTAAATTACATTGGGTATGATTTTTTTGAATGTAAATTTTCGATTTTAAAATTTCTCCTAACTTTTTTATAAGTTTGATTTTGTCAATTCTAACTTTAAAGTTCTGCGTCCGCCTCTAGACATGACAATTAATTTTTCACTGCACTCCCATCTCGTGTTTTAGCTAGCAACGTTAATTTATACATGAGAGGACGGTAAGAAGTTAGTACCAGCAAAGCAGCTAGTAGTTGATTGGGTAGGAAGTGATTTGCTTCGTGTAAAGCTCCCGCGATAGGAACATACCCTCTTTAGAACTCTTACTTATCCACAAATGTCATTTTCAACTACATGATTCATTCATTAATCAAATTTGTAAAGCTTTGAACTCTTTCTAAGGTATTCGGAGGGAATGTTGTACCTAATTATCACCCAGATTTTTGCATTTAATGAGAATATTTTTTTTTCTTTTTTTGTATACTAATCAAGGAAAAGAATGGATGACTGATAGTACATCGACTCATCACCAGACTTAGATGACTATGAAAAGTTTTTGCCGTTACTCGAAAACTGTGTCTTGGACTTTTTTGGGGCAGAAATAGTTGTGTATATAAATTGAATCAAGATTATATAAAGAACTCGTAATTTGATACATGACTTAAAAGATTTTAGTGATACAAATGCTAATGGTGACGCTTATATGCACTAGCCCTTGTACAACCTTTAGTTTTTATAATCAAACATTGCAAGTGAGAACTAATAAATTCAGGAAATCAACAATCCAAATCTACACCAAATAAGCATTGAACTTAACTTGGAATTTAAAACCAAGATGAAAATCTTGCATTCACTATCTCTTTGTCCTTATAACACACACGTCGAGATGTACTTCTTGGAAAAAGTAACTTCTAAACACAATTAAACACGATATCTTTTTGTCAGTGCCTACGAAGAGCTACAGCAGAAAGCAGAACGAGGAATATAAAAACGACTGATGCAATGAAAGAAGCCACCACTGCACCACTAACCTGCTGGCAAAAGTCACCAAATTGTTGGCAAATTGCTAGCCAATTGGAGTTGGAATTCCCATTATGAGCTAAGTATACAATGGCAGCTGAAGATGCTGCTGCAGCTGTGGTAAAAGCCACCAACACCTATAAAAAATTATAGTTTCATTTCAAAAACTGATAAAAGGATATTATGGCACTAAAAAATGTAGCATATAGCCATATTTGGTGAGTTCGACTGGTCTAGTAATGTATATCAAATATACTCTATTCTTACGGTGTCAAAGATGAGTAGTAGAAGTCTTGCTCCTGCTGCGTGTGGACGAACGATGCAAACAATGGAGAAAGGCAATGAAAGAACAAGGTACCCACTGGCAATAGCATTTGCAACTACAAAGAACCTGCACGTGTAGTAGCATAACATGTTTTATCAGCGTAATTGTGCACGTCCTACACTTGTACAAAATACAAGTGTTCATCAAGAGTAATTACGAGAAAGTTGGAAGGTCGTCGTAGCTTGCTTGGAACTGAAAGAACTGCGTGAAGAAAGGAAGAGTTTGATCGGTAGTCCCCATCATGATTGTGGCAGCTAGAGTAGCCACAAGCGCGCAAATTCTAAGAACAAAGTCGAAGATGGCAACGCCTCTTTTTGTCCCTCCATGTGGGTTTGGAGTTGCCTTTGTGATAATATTGTAAGTTGTAGGAGCCTTTCCTTTAGCAGATTTGGACTCTGCAATGTTGATTGCTCCTTCATCAGTGCTCTTTGTTGAATCCATTGGAACTTTTCAAAGAAGCTTGTGAATACAACTTTTTGTTTTGAAATATGATTGAATAGAACTGGTTGGGCAAATAAATATAGGCGAGGAAGAGACGGGAGTTAATGGATTAGTTTTCTAGTATAGCATAGTGGGGTGGGTTGGGGATGGAGTTGTTTCTAACTTGCTCCATCTTTATAAAGAATAGACTTGACTATAACACTATTGAATTATATGCATGGAGGAATAGAGAAAATTGTAGAAAATTTTACAGTTACAAGATATATATAGTTACTGTGAAATCTAATATACATGACATTTTTTTCTTGACCGCAATTCGACCTAATATTTCCTCTCATATAAATAGGTAACAGGAAAAACCTTTTTCTGTGTCATAGTATCAAAGTAGAGAGCAAAAGAAACACAGAAAAAGGAACCCAAAACGCAGGGTAATTTTTTTTTTTTTTATATAGTACAATCTACAACATCATCGAGTTGATGTAGCTCTTACACCATTGAGGGTAAACCACCTTAAATTGTATGTTTTTCCTTGCTTTCCTTTCCCTTTTCGAATTACTAGTCATAGTTGAACGTACGTTGCACGTGAAATATTTTATAAGTACTATAAAAATAACATTGTAAGAAGTGAGAATATAAAAAATAATGAATGAAAATTGTTTATGTAAAATGAACTTTTGATTGAAATGAAATAAAAACTAGCTTTTGAGAACAATTTAAATAGTAGGAAGTCAATTAGAATAGTCCATTCATTTACTTTTTTGATCTGAACTGAACATCTAACCAATACCGTCTTATCTTCGTAACCTTCCCTGTATCTTAACATTTATTGAATAAATCAATTTGAAGAAAACTTTAAAAATATTATATTTTGTTCCAAATAAATTTTAATGAATTTAATTTACTATCCAATCAAATGGAATGAATCAGTTAAATTTACATGAATCATAACTAAATAATTCATGATAATATTGTTCAAATGACTAAATAAATCAAATACATAACCATTACTATGTTCAAAGCAGCAATAACCATAGAATAGAACTGAACAACCAAGCAACACTCTCAAGTACCTAAAACTAGCCATATCAAATAGATCCGTACAACTTGTAAATATATAAGTACCTAAAAAAGACTAAGAGCGTCTCCAAGAGACTCTCTACTTTTAAAAAACATATTCTATCATTTGAAGAGGATCTATAAATTTAGAGAATTAAAATTTTGAAATACTCCAACAAATTTTTTATATTTAACACTTAATTTTATTACTCCCAAAAAATATTTATTATTTTTGTTTATCTTTTATTTTAACTAACTTTTCTTTAGATTATTTTATTGTTTTCCTACATTGAAAATTGAAATGATTTGAATACATTTAATTATAGAGAGTAGATTTGGCTCTCCAATTTGGAGAGTCAAACCCACTCTCCAATTTAAGATGTTAATTTAAAAAATTTCTTGGAACATGATTTTAAATGTTGACTCTTTAAAATAGAGAGTATCTCATGTTTAAAGAGTCTCTTGAAGATGCTCTAATTATATCAATAGATCCATACAACCAGACATATTCAAGTACTTAAAAAGGCTAGCCATATCCAAGCCATTAGTGGGTATTCTCAACATTTACAATACAACATATTTATCAAATTACTATCATTGTAAAGTCAGGTAATTAAAATAATTGTTCATTTTAAGACAAGATTCATGGTTCTTAATTCAAACATAAATGTATGAAATAATAAAGAGACCTGTAGCCTTAGAACACCATTCAAATTACTGTATGAGGATATAAATACACTATTTCCGCTTTTTTAGAGACAACTTCATTATTTGTAATGCAATAGCCATTCCAGTCCAATGAAAGATTATATTTCGTATCGTCAAGTCAATTCCAGGAAAAACACGAGAACAAAATTTTATCTCACAAATGAATTTTTTTTTTTTCTCAAGGAACCACTCAACTGTTTATACTTTACAGGCCACATTAATGAAGCCAATTATTATTTTACACGTATGGAACCCCAGGGACAGCCAAAATCGAAAACGTCTATATGTATATAAAACTAGGAATAGACAGACCACAAAAAAATTGCTGATTCACTCACAATAAGGATGAGGTAACACGAACAGTATGAACAACAGGTCCCTATGGCCGTAATCTCCATCCACGCTCAGCAATTGCTTTATGCACTCGGCTTGCTGCCTCTGCGGTGTCATTCAAGGGTGGATAACTCCAGCTTTCTGACATCTGAAATCAAGAGAAAAACTCAATTGCATGAATAATGGATAGAATAAAATCCTGTACTCGAAGCAGATTAATGCACAATAGGAAAAAGCCACAAAACACAAAATCCTATTATTCCCTACAGTTGCTGATCATTTAGTTGCTATCTATATTAGGCCATATTATGCCAACATATGTTCACCTTCTAAAACTATTCATTCTGATGAAGAGGTGGATCGAACAAAACTACAAATATTTTTAGTAGTAACATCAAACCAAGTGAATGACGCAAAATCTGACATTTGATCCGCCTCTAGTTATGATGATATTTTGGACCCTATCAGTAAGTCCTTCCCCAAGTTATGATGTTATTTTAGATACCAATTATACAGCCCGCCCCAAAATATGATTTTTTTAATATAATCGATTTGAAAATTATAGGTTGGTTACAAGGAAATATCAAATGTTACACCCCAAGTATTGCAACATATGTGGACTTAAATAATATCAATGTGCGTGAAAAAAGGTGGGCAAGCAGAAATTTTGGCAACAAAATGCACAACTTATGGGATTAAAAACCAAAGAAGAAAAATTAACAGAGCAATTCAGATCATTTCCACAAGTAAAAGTGTAAGACAACTTTGAATATTGCCTTGTCAGAATCAGAAGAAAATTTAAACTCAATTGATTCCCTTCTTAAATTTTTTTCTTTCCCCTTTTACGTTTATTTCACTTCTTGGACAAACAAAGCTAATCTTCACCTTTCTTATCACCATATTTGTTGTTACCATACCATTATACCAAAGGACCATGCATATCTTTAACCTAAAATTTAAACAAAAGCTAGGGAAGATCACAGGACTTATTATTAACCATATTTTTCAATTTGTGATCCTCAAATACAAAAGGAAACCTCATTTTTGGATTTTTCTTTTTTCCGGAATAGGAGCCATTAAGCAACAGATATCATAACAATTTTTTCCTCAACATGGAAATCAAGGAAACCAACTTAAAAATATATCCTGTTAAATATATGAAAAACCTTTCTCAAAGCTTTAATAGCACAACAGAGTTTTTTAAGACAACTTAATTTTGAAAAAGTAGGTTGCTCCAAACTTCATAATCAGTAGAAATCAATCACTCCAGAATATTGATTCATGGGAAGAGTAAAATAATCACTTACATCCTCAAGACCCGTAAATGGTCGAACCAGGCCCCTTTCTCTCAGCTTCTTATGGAACTCCACAAGCTTCCATGAACAGCGTTCAGCTCCAATCACATAAACAGGTTTCCTGTGATAACCAGAGTTGATCATATATTTGGCATGCCTGTTTTATAAATTCATCAATGGCTATTGTACTCGAGCATACCCAGTGCTGCAAACTTCACTCAACATACTAACTGACTCAGCAGTAACTATAAAAGCGTCAGCCCAAGCCAGATGTCCCATGTGTGGATTAGGTTCTGATACCAACAGTACAACATCCTCATTAGTTGATTCTCCCAATTCATTCATAAATCATCTGTCACATTGAGGGATTATAACTGAAATTACCTTCGCCATCCCATATGTATATTTTCGGATGAGTTCCAAGTTCTTTTACTATAATATTGGAGACCTGTCAATTAAAAGCCCAATAAACATAAAACAATAGCTATGATACACCAACACAGACATGCTGACACTCGATTTTTCAAAAAAGCATTGACACGACACGTTGATTATTTTTTTTAAATTCTTCATTCATATAGTAAAATTTAATTTTATACTTATTATTTTCTTGTTGAAACCTTTTAAACATGAATACATATTTGTTATTTAACAATAATTTTAAGTTAAAAATATATAATATTTATGAGAAAAAAGAAAAATGACCATGATAGAGTATTCGAGGAATGTAGATATCCGACAAGTGTCAGACATGGACACGCCACCATAATTGAAGTATCCGTGCAACAGAGAAAAATACTATACTAAAAAACAAAAGGGTTGGTGAAATTATAGTTAGAATAATAAATTTGAAGAACACAGCTGCTTATTCTCACACCTTTTCAGGTGTCCTTCTCGAGAAAGATATCCGTACACTTCCACAGTTTGCGAGTACATTATGAAGTGAGGTTGTCAACTGCTTTGCAAGGTCCATGCTATATTTGCAGTACCCTATCAAAATTATAGGAATATAACATTATGCGGTATTGAGGCAACTATTTCCCAATTGTAAAGACAATTAGAAACTGAAATAGTTAAGGACCAAAATTTGAAAAAGAGAGTGGAAGTTAAAAATCACAAACAAGCACAACGATTTCAGAACTTCATGAACTGAAGGTAAAATGGCAGGGTTTCAACATCCTATACTCTTTGTTCAAGAAGGTATGCAGACAGCCAAAGGCCATATGTGATGGTTAATCACAAACCCACAGGCATTGAATCAAGCCAAAAAAAATATCAGAAGGAACACAATTTCAATTGGTCAAATGGAATCTGTTCGCTGGAATTATGCTATAACTGAAGTTGCAATGTCTATCATTTCTTGAGTATAATGATGTCCATGTTGTGCCGGATGACATGAACAAAATAAACAAATGTATTGTTCCTCGAAATCTGCAAGAAATAAGTCTGGTGGGGGTAAATGGGAAAGATTGCAGACGCTTTTCAGATATTATAAAAGCGCAAGGGTCACATCTTGCCATTAATCCTAAACATCAAAGAAATTATCAAGGTAATACAGATTTCCACTCTTAAGTGATAAATCAGCAAATATTACACCATTAAAAGCCTCGTTAACCATTTTCCAGTTCGAGACATTTATGATCCACCTAGAATATTAGCACAATTTAAACTAGAGCAGAAAACGTATGCCAGTGAAGAGTAGAGAATATTTACACTACACAGGCAGAAGAACAACAAACAAAAATGACAAGAATCCAACACCAGGATAGAGAAAGAATGGTTACTTGTAGGCCCTCCGATGTTGACTACAAGTAATGGTTTTGGTAAGGGTGCAAACTCATCATGCCATGCATTAGCTGCACTACGAAGGGCAGCAGAATCTACTTGATGAAGAGCTCCTACTGTGAGAACCTGAGGAATGTACAGTGAGGATGTGAAGCTATATAGATTAAGAATTTAGTGAACAGAAGCTCGGTAGTAAAAGCTGATTTGACGAGAAAATATATCATCTGGATACATACAACATGCCCATCAGGAGGTTCACGAGGTGTTATATATCTCCTGAGAAACCGAGGAACCTGTTCCTGTGCATGAGGTGTCAAAGGGTAGTAATCATGCTTTGGGGCAATCACCATATCAAACCTATCCAAATGGGACCTCGGATGCTGAATCTGAAAAAGAAACAAGGGATAAATTGTCAAAAATCTCATTTCCCTACAAAATGTCAAGCGCAGACACAGCATATGACACTCAATGATATAAAGGTACATCAATCGAAACAAGTAATCTTTTAATACAAAAGGAAAACAAGTTTAGAAATAAAAATCAAGAATACATCAAATCTTCCAGTCGAAAACACCTAAAGATAAAAAAAATGTACTAAAACTCCTTATATGTAGAAGCCAAGTAAAAATGCAAAAACTCGGTCTCTTCCATAGATTGCCAAGTGGTACTTCTTTGACTTCTGCAGTTACATTCTATCTGAACCGTCCTTTCCTTGCATATAAAGCTATAAGTAGTTAAGAAGTAGACATTTTAAGGATCTTGGCAGTCAACTGTCAAATGAAATACTGAAACCGAAACGAATCACCCAACTTGAAAGTTGAAACCAACGAGAACAGAGGAGAGCAGAAATTCATGACTACTAACAAAAAATATTCTTATCAGATTTTGCCCAATGTATTGAATGTCTAAAGTATCCAGTGTTAATACGTCATGGCAATAAATCCAAATGGCTGGATGAGAGGGGAAGATAGCTAGAATGACAGAAATACATTGTCTAGCTTTATCATCTCTCTCATAAGACCTTTTAATTATAAATAAAAAAGTAAAATAAGGTTCTTGCTGATGTTAGAATACTAACGGTACATCACCAGAGCTTCCTCTTGCAATCATCTTATTGCTTCCATTAACAACCAGATTTATGTTTTCACTGCGTAATGAGATCAAATGATATGCTTGACTTGCATATATTGGGTTGAGTGATAAACCTGTACGACGAACACATTTTCAGATGCTAATCTTTTTATAGAGCTTGCAATTGAAATAGTATCTCTTCCAGATGCAACCACCAGTAATGGACCATCCCTGAACAGTGGTTAAAATGTCCATTTTTATAGATCAGAGTAAGACATGACACATACAAATTTACTTCCATGTAAATATATCACCACTTAATTTAAGACTGGAGCACAAATATATATTCCAACATAAACATATACACATTCAGATCCATTTTGGTAACCAGATATATTTTGACTTCAATTGTTGACAAGGTCCAGTAAACCTTGAAAACAAAAAGGAATGAATAAGTTTTTTCACAGATAGCCTGAAATAGGTCATTGCATTCTTGATAGTTTTATATAACATAGACATAGCCCTGTCCCATGTGCTTTTGAAATGTTTAAATCTTTGGAAGTTTCTATCAAACTTATTTTTTAGTTGTAATTACTTAAATATGTTCATACTGCAATTTATCCAGACTTTTCTTTAGATTTCAAATGTCGCAATGTGACAAAGTGCTCAACTGTTAAATATTTTACTGATTATATTCAGGAGGAAAAAATCAGATTCATAAATCAAAAATCTTGATATATTGGAAGCCAGAAGGGTTATAAAGCAACATGAGATAACTTCTTTGTCATGTCTAGACAATTTTGACAATAAACAAATAGGGAGGATATTCTTGATACAGACCTTCAACCACATTTATCTTGATAAATATTGGATTGATATTATGTTTGCAAAACTAGGAAGAATTTAATTGCAAACTTGTGCCATTTTCGAGGCAAACGACCATCATCAAAAGTAAACTATTTTCTTTCATAATTCTTTAAAGTAGTAGTGTCATAACATTCAAATTTCACATATACGGAAGGGAAAATTCTACATTTGAGATAGGTATTTTTCTCATGTTCAGAAAATTTTCGAAAACATTAGAGATTGATACAGATCATACGCATGTAAACTTTAGTCAGTCGTTTATTTTGATAATTCAAATCTTGGGTCCTTATAATATTTTTTCAAATTTATGAAGAGTCTGATTGCAAACATGTCCGTGTCATGTACTCGAGTGTACAGGAAGCAAACCACTATCATCAACAGTTAACTAGTTCATTCATCGTTCCGGAAGTAGTAACAACATAATGTTCCTACCTCTCTCACATAAAAAGGATAGTTCTACATAAGAGATGCCTTGCCAGTCAATTCTGTCCCGAAATTTAGAGTGTAACAGAGTTAAGAGAAAAGACTTACTTCTCAGAAGTTTCTTTAGCCATCCTTACAATATTTTTAACATCAGCTTCCAATACAGATGACAGGCCTGCAGAATGACCATTCTCCATAGGCAAATGCACCAGATTCTTTCCTCTTCTAGCTATCAGAAATCGGGAATAACTATAAATCTGGCTAATAATGTAATAAATTTTTTTGTGGACGGAAACAGGAAGCCAGTGTAGCCATTCATTGATTCCTCCTATTGGCCTCGTAACCCGCTGTTATGACCAGATAAACAACGTTACACAATCAGAGTGAGATGACTCAATTAACATCATAAGTATACAACATCTGACAGCATAAGATGGAACTATCCCAAGATAGTGGTGAGTACAAGCAAAACCAGGACACAGTGTAAGCAACAAAAGATTCAAAGAAAACTTCAGGATGCTTACACCAAGAGAAAATATTCTCTTGACACGAGAATGCTTCTTCTTCACTGACTTCTTGTTATATAACCACAAGCAAAAAGTTAAAAGAAAAATATAATTTATTTCACACCTCCCATATTTCCCCGTCCTTCCCAACTACATCTCTCTCATGCACAAGCACAGTAAGTCGTTAATCTTCTTCAGCACAGAAACAACTTATAAATCCTTACAATTGCTCCTTAGCAACCATACAGGAAGGTGATTTCAACTTTCTTTGATTTTCTTCTCATTTTCCCATAAATGAATGCACTTCACTAAATAAAAGTTTTCATATATAGCTTCCAGGAAAACTATAAGTGCTTTGAGATCACTGGGAAACAGCTCCAAATCCATTCTGAATAAGGTCCGCTGTTCTACAGTTACTGCAATGCTACTAAAGAACGGCATGTCTTTTAATTCTTTTGGAGGCCTTAAAACACAAATTTAGCTCAATTATAATCCTTTATCAGCAATCCAACAAATTGTCCGATCAATTTCCATTCTTAATCTCCATATCCATGCAGAAAAAACAGATAACATCGACACAAAACAGAAAAATCTATGAATACTATCCCCAAAAACATTCCAACTGAATATGGAAAATAAAATCATCCATAAAACCTACACATCATAAATCCGGTTCAAACTCTTCTAATTTTCCACTGCATATGAACCAATTAACCAAACCCCACGACAAATAAAACATGAAAAGAACCACTGCTTATTAAACAAACCCTACAACAAAAAGAATATAAAAAAGAGAATTTAGATTCAATACTTACATAAAGAGTTTTCTTTTCCGACAGACCTAGGGCGCGTACCAAGCCGATGCTCTGGTTTTCTGAAGCCGGGAAGCCATTACCAATGACGACGGCTCGCCGGATAACGCCATAAACCCCGCCCTCAAATATATCAGGTACTCCACCCATTGATGGCGGACTCCCCGGTGGCTCTGGAAGCCTTATGGGCTTCATCAATATATATGAGAAATGTATACACAAAATTGTTTATGTATGTTTAGTAGTGGAAATTCAACTAAAACCCTAGAAATGATTTTCAATTGGGATTTAATCGAAATAATTTACGTATACGTAATTATGTATGTATGGCTGGACAAGTTGAGATTTTTTATGAGATTTTTCATTGATGGCGGACTCCCCGGTGGCTCTGGAAGCCTTATGGGCTTCATCGCTTGTTTAAGGCAGCGCTAGTGGGTTGAAGTTGAACTCTCTCTCCTCTCCCTCGTCGAGTAAAATTTGTTTAAGCTTAGCCCGGGACAAATCCCAACTAGTAAAGAATGAAGATTTTCAATGCTGACAGATCAAAAATCGTGGGTTTGATTTATGGGACTCTTGGAAGGCAGGCTCTCCTGAGATTTATTATAAAAGGCAAAATGCAACATGAGTTTGACTCGTTCGACACTTTGACAGTTCAGTTGGGGGCTCTTGAACCCTGACCAGTTTGGGGCACATCCCGCGGTTTACCTGGTCTGTGCGATGAAGGGTCGGATCGCAAACTCTAGGATTGGTCGTCGAAGGTGGACACCTAAATATATTAAAAAAAAAAAAAATTGTGTAAGCTTTTATTTTTACTTACATGTTACTTCAATTTAGTTGACGCCCCTATTTTTTGTCCCGATCATGGAACCTGGACATAAAGCATGGTCCCACATAATTTTATTATTGATTTCTTCAACACTTAAAACAATCAATAATCTCGATTTTGTCATCTATTCAAATATTGTACACAAATAATGTACCACTAACATAATTTTATTTCAATTTGCCTTGCTTGGACAAGCTCATAAGGTGTTTATAAGTAATTTATCCGCTTCTTACATAAAGTAATGTTATTCATAGTTAACGATTATAATAATCATTCTTACAACGCAACTTATCAAGTAAAAATGACTGCTACAATCGCTAACTATGAATAACAACGTTCGCTTTGAAAATATAGTTCATCATATCTTGACTTTAAATCCTATATTTTCATTTATAAACAACATTTTGAAAATCATCAAAAAAAGTAAAAACAGAATTTTTTGAGGTGTGTATCTTGCTTTGGTGAATTATAACTTTGCATATAATAAGATCTGTCTAACAGTTCGAATTTTTTTTCAATTGAATCCACCTTTAACAACATTCCACACGCAACATTCCCCTCTTACGATATTTTTCCAAACAAATTCTTAACTATTACTTCGAAATATTTCACATCCCAACTTATTAAAATTTTGAAAAACCTGTGGCATCCATGGAATAATTTTGAACTAATTACTCTTAAAAAGAGTAAATATTGTATTAAACTCATTGTTATTACTATT
>CAIGRN010162855.1:0-11187 GCA_903798345.1 Fraxinus anomala | reverse complement strand
ATTAGGTGTGGATAATTATTTTTTGAACGATTCTATCTTTATTATAATTCAATGATACTTTCCTTTAGTTATGATGAATGTACATTTGACACTTCATTTTTTAATATGTATTTGATTTATTTAATTATTTGAACAATATTATCATGAATTATGTTGTCAATTATTTAGTTATGATCAATGTACATTTGAAAAATTCATTCATGTTCATTAAATAGTAAATTCAATTTATTGAAAAACTTTTTTGGTAAGTTGCATATACGATATGTTGTATATCCAGTACGATATGTTAGTTGCAAATATGGTAAGTTGTATATACGGTATATATGTATTAAATTCGATATTTGTTAAACTTATTAAAAGTTGAGAATTATTTTTTAAACGATTCTATCTTTATTATAATTCAATAATTTCAAAATACCTTACGTTTCATTTTTCAATATACATTTAATTATTTCAATAATATACTACTTTTCGTTTTTTAATATGTATTTAATTTGTTAATCATTTGAGCAATTTGAACAATATTATCATTAGTTATTTTGTTAATTATTTAGTTATGATGAATGTACATTTGAACGTCATTTTTCAATATGTATTTGATTTATTTAATTATTTGAACAATATTATCTTTAATTATGTTGTCAATTATTTAGTTATGATCAATGTACATTTGACAAATTTATTCTACTTGATTAAATAGTAAATTAAATTCATTGAAAAACTTTTTCGGTAAGTTACATGTACGATATGTTGCATATCCGGTACGGTATGTTAGATAGAGCATTAGCAAGGCAATAATATGCTCTTACGATTTTTGAATAATCCAATAAATCTTAAACTAAATTTTTTGTTGAACGTCTATAATTTCTACACTAATAAAAATCCAACAAATACAAAATTCGTGCAACGCACGTGTCAACTACTAATTATATATATATAACTTTGCGTACATCTTGAATGTTGGTATTCTATTTAAATTATAAATTCTAATATCATATGCATTGACTTTTGGTCCTCAATTGCAGTTGAAGTATTCTGTTCACGAAAGTTAACTTGTGTCTGTACTCAATTCACCAAAATTTTCAGATTACATGTTAGTCTTTACTTTAATCTGAATTCGACATATATTAATGAAAAAAGTCACATTGCATATAAATTGATGTTCTAATCCACATTGAATAGGATATGCATTTTACAGTTCTAATTCTACGGCTGGAATTATAAATGATAAAGATNTTTTCAGATTACATGTTAGTCTTTACTTTAATCTGAATTCGACATATATTAATGAAAAAAGTCACATTGCATATAAATTGATGTTCTAATCCACATTGAATAGGATATGCATTTTACAGTTCTAATTCTACGGCTGGAATTATAAATGATAAAGATTTTGATTAAATCCAATTAAGGGTTATGTGTGTTTTTTTTTTTTTTTTTTTAATTCTTTCTAATATCTTGACCCTTCATGCAAGTGTTCAAAACGAAAGTAGATGAACTTTCATGATACTATTTCAGAAATGAGTGTCTGTTCAAACTCGGAAAGGGACAAAGGAGGGTTATGGATTCCGCGTCAAGAAGCTTAGCCTTCTTCTTCATTTTGTGTTATATTCTTCCTCTATCACTGGTTTCATTATTAGTCTCTGCCTGATTTAATCCATCGGCCATTAAGAAATTAATTGATGAGCTTGCAATGGGCAGACCTTGAATAGACTCTTGTGCATAAGAGCGATACAATATTATTAGTAGAATATTTTAGAAAAGAAAGATAGATGAATTTAATAAATTTATTTTATTACTATATAATATGCAAAGTTTATGAGCTTCGAGCATATCATTTGATCATTCTCATGTCAACCTAGTTGACATTATAAACTTCATGATTTCTTCTAAAGATTTAACCCTTGTTCGAGCCCTATTTTTTAAAAACCCATTTTCTCATAACTAATTTTTAACCTTACATTATTCCAATAAAATAATTCTACACATAAATTCGAATTTTTTTTCCACATTTTTCAAAAAATCACTACCACGAAACTCATTTTTCATCAAAACGGGGCTCAAACATAAACTTTGTATTTAGAAAATACCAAAACACATGTATCCATCATTCTGAGCAATCGCACAAAAGTGTAATTAACTCCTATATACACAGTACAAACAATGGTGCATATTGCCTGCTCGGACGTGCTTCTTATCTTGAGGACATTATTATATCATTCATTTTGCTCAAGTGCATTAATATTTCTAACACAAGAAGGGCCTAGACAAGTGCAGATCAATGAAAAACAAAAACGTGCTCCTTTTTCTAGCAAAATTTTAATCAATATCGCTTCTGTGCAGCCCTTTATCAAAAGCTTCATATGCATAATTTATATGACCTTCATAACTTATATATAAATAGAGCCTTTTTCTTTTCTTCTATGTCGGACAAGCAAAATTTCTTCAAGTTTCCCAATTCTTGAACTTTAGTTTGTAAATATCTTGCCCGAGTCCATTATAGGATAATCATCAATATGTGTCGATCTTTTTTGTCGGTGGCAAAATCAAGTGAGTACAGATTAATACGTACACAGTCGAAAAGGGCTAGAACTCGACTATAATGCAGTTATCTACTTTT
This sequence comes from Fraxinus anomala, assembly GCA_903798345.1. Classification (NCBI taxonomy): domain Eukaryota; kingdom Viridiplantae; phylum Streptophyta; class Magnoliopsida; order Lamiales; family Oleaceae; genus Fraxinus; species Fraxinus anomala. The sequence goes on along the minus strand of CAIGRN010162855.1, from coordinate 8,567 downwards.
TCAAGTCTAGTTTGAACCTTGGGGATTGACTCATTTCGATCAAGTGCAAGTTTTTGGATTAATTGCACAAATTAGCTTCTTTTGGGGACGTTTTAATCATCTTTTAATGATTTTTTAAGTACGAGGACATAATCGTCATTTTCTTTCATTTAGTGATGGGGTCGTGTGTTGTTTTATTTTTTCAATTCAATCTAACCATAAAAAGCGATTTATGGTAGGCGACTTATTTAGGGTTAATTCAACCCAATTTCGTATCCTAAATCATCCAAAAAGGATCCATCTGTAATCTATATTCCACTATTCTTCATCTCCTTTACCGATTCGTTCTCTTTATTGACTCGATAAACCTTAAAATTGTGGCTATCTGCAGCGGTACTAAATCTAATTTGAAAATTTCCCTGAAATAATTGTTGCTTACAAGAGTTCCACTTAAGCACCAAAAAGGCCTATCGAAAGTATGTGATTCGGTGTGTGTTTTATAGAAACTTGGGCTCTCAAATTTCTATATCTAATTTTTAAAGTACTACCCTCACAATATCTAATGATATTAGAGCGGCATCATGTCTCTCAATTACAATCGAGCTATATAGATAGTAATGTCAGCACGGCACTGTTCGTTCCTATTGATGTCAAAATAAGAAGTCTACCCTGCAAGCACAACCCCTAGAGGAGGTATAAAAGCTCGAAGACGACTAAAGCAAAAGGAAACTTGCATAAGAGGCAACGCGAACCATACCATTACTTTAATACAAATGGGTATAATTTTTTTTATAAAAAAAGCATGACTTCTAAACCATCGAATAACACATGAATACATATCGGAATCAGTTATCAACTCATCACTAAATAGTCATCACCTGTCATTTTTTAGAATGATCCAAAGCTAAATAATCCCGTATGAGAAAAGAAGAGCATGCAAATTCAAATATCTCCCAATCAAATTCAAATTAAAATAAAGCAAGCTGATTTTTGCGAGACAAAGTTTGACTTTAACCTATCCATTGGAGACTCAATACTACCAATCTGAAAAAGTGAAGCTCTAAAAGCTACAAGTAGAATGATGAAGGTCTATTTGCTCTTTCTTATATAAAACTGAAGCCTCATCTGTTAATTTCTAAAGATTTATCACCAGACACCAGTCTTCTTCTTGTCAAATTATTGACGCCATCTATTGGAAAATTTTCAATTAACCTAGAAAACGCACCTGGCACTCTTCTCAATTTTTCTCTCTATCTGAGGTATATTTCCCACCCACAACTTGGGAATCGATTGATGAAAGCAAGGAATTTCTTCCCTAACTTCTTTTCATTATTCACAGATTGATAAGCGAAGAATTTAACCTCTCAGCATTTCTCTTTGTAAAAGTGAGATTTCTCATGTAAATTCAAAATGGCTCAGATCCAGTACTCGGACAAGTATTTTGATGATACCTATGAGTACAGGTACTTCAATTTACCTTCAATTCCCTTCTTATATGTGTGGCTATATGTATAAATGTGTATAAATATTTTCCTGGTTCTGAATTATTCAGGCACGTGGTTCTTCCAACAGAAGTTGCCAAATTGCTTCCAAAGAATCGCCTTCTCTCTGAAGTAAGTTGTCGAGGAAAGTTTTGCACTTCTGTATTACAAATTAATATTATTACTATCTGAAATCAGTCATTGTGGAAATTTTTTTAAATGACTGAATATCTACAATATAAATAAAAGAGGAAATTCTAGAAAAACTGTTATTCATGTAAGGTAGCAAATAACTTATTTTATTATGTCCCCGTTAAGGAAAATTAGAAAAAATTGTAAATGAATGTGCAGTAACACTTATCAGATATGTGCTATTTGAGTTTAATGATATTATTTTATAATTAGTAATAGTGAAATATTGAGCGTTGTTTGTCTAAGCTAATAGTTAGTTATAACTTATAACTTCTGTTGTCAAAACATGTTTTAGTTTTTCTAAAATTGTTTGGGATTTTTATTTGAACTATGTAGTATGGCCAATCGTACTAGAGCGTGTGTTGAAAACCAGCACTCCTGGACACTCTTAAGACATGTCTTCAACTACCCATGTGCCGTAACCGATCTTTTGTATATTTTTTAAATATGTATGGTGCTCTAGGAAAGTGTTCGATATTTCTTGTGTCATGTCCTATATTAAAAAGTTTAAATAAAGGTATACTATATAAATGTAAAATTTTAAAGAATTTGAATGGACGTGTCTGTGTCCTACTGTTTTGAAAAAGCACATGCTGGCGAGTCTATGTCGCATGTCCATGACCGTGCTTCTATGAATTTAGAACTTACTTTTCTAAAAGTGTCTACTTACTTTCTTGAGGGGGACTTTTTACATTTTTAAAGCTTTGCCAAACATGCTTAGTTGTAGTTTCATAATTTGAGTTGAATTATTTAATGATCCTATAATAATGTAACTTTGCTAGTTGGTATTAAAGTTGGTCGAGAATCTTGAGATGAATGATGATAATATAAGGGTGTTTTGGTATAAATGGACCATTTATAATGGCATTTCATCTTTTTCTACTTATCTATTTTGTTACTGCACATGAAATATCAATATGAAAATTTAGTTTTCGTGTATATGCTGAGTGAAGTGTAGTCACACCCCTATATATAGGGTATATTTTTTGAAAAAAAAAATTCGTACTTTTTATTATTTGAACGAATATTTCTGTTTATTGTGACTTGGAAAAGAAATGTATGAAACAAATTGTGTTCTCCTGGTTTTTTATTGTTTCGTTATTTGAATTTAATGATTTTTAAGATTCATGAATTTAAAGATTTTTTCTTTGAGTCTATGACTGTGAAATCTGGGATAAGAAAAATAAATGGAGTCGTATTTTCACAATCTGTTGAATTTAATCAGTAACATCATGATACTTGAGAAGTTACTAAATGATTAAATTAACATGCTTCAACAATTTTCTTCTGTTTTCTTGGAAAACTTATAGAGGCCACAAGCATAAAAGACTAATGATTCGAAACAATTATCATTTTCATCAAGTTCTTAAAATTTTCAAGTTGTGTAAGAATTTGTTCTAAATTCTGGTTTTTAAACAGTTTTCATGTTTAACTTATTCTTATAATCAGAGACTTAAGGAAATATAATGTGCATTTAAGATTACTTTACAGATGATTTTAAGTATTGTAATTTGGTTGGCTGTTAGAATGAATGGCGTGCAATTGGGGTTCAGCAGAGCCGAGGGTGGGTTCATTATGCAATTCACCGCCCAGAACCTCACATCATGCTCTTCAGGAGGTCACTGAACTATCAGCAGCAGCAGGAAAACCAGGCTGGGCAAAACATGGTTGCCAAGGGATGATTCCTTGCTCAGGTTTTCCACCTTTCTGACGTCTGATTGTATTGTTCTCATTTCTGCTAGAAATGAACCCACTATTTGATTAATACTGTATGAAGAAATTTGTGTTCTGGTTGAATGCCAGAAGTGTTATAGTGCTGTGATGTGGCGAATTTCAACGTTGAAACTTCTGTTTCAAAGACTTTGATGTCAAACTGGTACCTGAAATGTTTTTGTAATATTTCAGATTCACTATTGAAGTCTTGATCTGTTCTCTGTTGTTGGCGAATTCTCATTTATCTTGTTGCTTTATCTTGTTCTTGTGTCTTCTGGTCCTCAGCTATCAGTTAATAAATTGTTTTGGGGCCAGCATTTTGCATTTGTATCTCATTCTCTCTTAAAGATATCCATAATCTGAAGTGGCGTTGAGAAAGATACTGAAATAACTAGTAATGTCTTCCGGTGAAGCCAGTCACTTTTCATCGTTTGAACTGTGGCTTTTAGATGATAAAAAATGTGCGAAGTTTGTGCAATTCTTGTGATCAGGTTAATAGTGGGTGTAAGTTTTCTTCCTATGTTTCTGATTTTTGAGGATATTAAGATTGCATCAATGACAAATATTGTGTTTACAATTTGTTTTTTCCAATTAGTTAAATTGTTGGCATGAGTTCGTGTTCAAACTTTTTTGCAGAACACCTGTTATGTAGATTTATGTTTTCTTAAGTTCAGTTTCGGCTTAGTTTCCGGGATTGTTGTATATTACATTGTGGATTTGAATGTAGGAAGATAATTTAACTATAACAGGTTTGCCAAATGCGATTCATTCACCTATTATGCCTCACTTTCTTACTAGCTTTTGAGATGTTCTTGAATGTGCATTGATTAATCATTTTAATTTTAATTGCTTTCACCTTATCATGTGTAAATTGTACTTGTGATAAAGGGTACATTCATGTCCATAAAATTTTATGAAAAGTAGTTGTCTTTAACATGGATTATATAGAGATGTGATGATAATGGGAGCATATTCTTGTTTTGGTGTTCTTTTGTAAACTTAAACTTGTAACACTAATTCTCGATTACTCGACTTGAGAAAGAAATATCAATATCATACGATACAAGGATAAGGATGATGTAGGAATGTAATTCTCTCAAAAAATTGCTAAAAATTATCAAAATTGAAAGTCTAAAACCAAGTAGAAAAACTTCTACTTTTGTAGATTATTGTTCGTGTTATTGTTATTCTCTTCATTGTATTATGTTCTTTTTCAACATATTTCGACTCTTATGTCATGAATCCTAATACAAATGATGAAAATGGTTCATGTGATCGATCTCAAATTTATTCAAAATAGTTGGTAATTTATAGTTTTTGATTGTTATTCTCGCTTCACTAGATACTGACTCGTGTTGTAGTTTGCAATTATGACAAAGTATAACAATTGGGTCGATGTTGATTTTTCATCTACGGTTGGGTCCTTTAAAATTGTTAGTAAATTCTTGAACAAGACAATTGCAATTAACAATCTAATGAAAGCCAGTAGCTAATTGAAGAACAAGTGATTTTGAGTCTAAACTCTCTTTGCAAAACCCTTTACAACAAATTCAACACTATACACTAGTCCAGTACATGTACGGATATTGAAGAAATCTGAAATGGCCTATTTACACGCTGTTAGAATTTCACATTGCAATGCTAATGAAGTAATTGTTGGTCGCTAAACTTACAATGAAGTTTCATGTTGATTACCAAACTTTATTTTTAACGAAGTTGAAATGAAGTGTTCATTTGTCTGAGTTTAGTCATTTATTTACATTCCGTTTGTTTTTCTAACTAAATAACGACACGGTGGACGAGAATCTGACGTGGTGTCAATGGGAAGTTCTCCACGTCATACATTTTAGTAAAAATTTAAGAGAGCGTAGCTTTTTCAGGTTTGTGTCGAGCCTCTTTTGGAAGAGGGCGAAATCCCTTTCTTTGGAGAAAAAAAAAAACCGAGTACATTCATTTTAATTACATGTTCAAGAAATAATTCAACTAGCTGTATGTGATTGCAAAGTCAAAATACAAAGGCATCATAAGTCACTATTATAGTATCATGCACAACATTATATGAACAACTAAGGCATTATACTAAGATGACTCTTCCAGTAATTTACCTGTCATCTAATTCCATTTATGCTGCAGTTTGAGCTCCATTCTTAGGGGTGTAAACTTGGTCGAGCTGCCTAGGACAGCAAGACACGGTTATTTTTAGCCCTAACCGCTTTACACCTTCAATCATTCCCCCTCGTTTACGAATTTATTACTGGAGAGTGCCCAACAAACAAGGAAACATGGCCCATCAGCTTATCTTTCCTAGAAAATGTTGTACCACATGAGCATTGCCATTTAAGGTCACCACAATGTTTCTCATGTGTGCGCAGATCAGATAGAATCGAAAACTGTTTCGCGTTGCAGCGTTTGCACACATACATTTTAGGACAATGACTCCTCTTGTAGTGATTCTTCACACAAATCATGGATTTCAATGGTTGAAACTTCTCATGGTTCTTGTTCCATCTGCAACCTTCTTGAGGACACGAATATTTTCTCGGCAAAAAATTGTCAACTCGACTCGAATTCCCATTATTTTTTATGGGATTGCACAAAGCATCCTTAGACTTGTATGCATCCCCATGAGCCCTCATGTGCATCCTCAAATTTGCATCCCTTTTAAACCCTTTGCCACAAACTTGACAATAATGTGTATATTTTGCTAATAAATCTGCAGCATCCAATTCGACGATATCATAATCCTCCTTCGTCGATAGCAATTCCTCTTTACAAACTTCATTCTTAGCAGATGTAATAGGATTCTCATAGTTTGCACAATACCAATCGAATGTCTCATTGGAATAGAAATCCTGCCCTTTTAGGTCCGATTGAGTCAACGCACCATCAGTTGACTTAGGTCGTTCCGGACGCAATTCCTCGGTATTGACGTTGCCGAGGGGTGTTCCGATGGCCATTTGCTGGCATGTGAACATCATAGATGATGCAGCGACTACAATTTCTTGAATTAGGGTAACCATGGTTGGGATCCCGACTGGGGTCGACTCCATTTGCTGGCCGTGATGTGGGGATAACAAGAAGATGCTAGTCAATGACTGTACTTGATGAACCTTTTCCTTGAGGATGGTCAGGTTGTTGAGGAAAGAGTTTGTGTGTGTGTCTGAATTTGTTTCAACGAAGTTGTCTTGATCTTGAGAATCACCATATATTGGCAAGATTTGTGGCTCGATGGGGTTATATGAAATGGCTTCTGTAATCATCTTGAAAGTTCTACAATTTGTGCAGTTTTACGAGTATGATTCATAAGGTAAGTTTTACAAGGATTATGCTGAAACAGGCCATCTTTTAGCTGTTCATATATGCACGTTGTAAAAGTTTAGTTTCATCAATATCATATACATATAGCTATATATTAAGCTAGTTTGATAGGAATTAAAATTTAAATCAAAATTAATAATTTTAACTATATATTTTATGAGATCTACAATTTTTCAACCACATATTTCATTAACTTCTATCAAAATCTACAAAAAATTTAATTTTAATCCCGACCAAACGGGGGCTAAAATTCTTCATAATATGTATCAAGTTAAATCTTTTTTTTCCCTTGTCAAAACGACTTATTTATATTAAGTTCTATCATATAGAGATTAAAACTCAAATTTAAATTTAAGTCAAAGTTCACCATTAATTTTACCATATATTTATAGGACATACAACTTTTCAACTATATATTTCATTGACTTTTATCAAAATTTCTTAAAAATTTAATTTTAATCCCCACCAAACATAACTAAAGACAACTTTAAAATACATTTCGTTAGATACGTTTTAACTCGATTTTTATGATGTTCTTCTTAGCATATAATTCGTCGATTCTCAATTTTTTAGTCGTATTATAGTTGGTTAGGTCTAGTTTTCAAAATATATATATATACACACACATTGATTAGTGAGTATTTCAACATTTAAATAGAATAAGATTTAAAAAAATCATATTCATAAAATAAAGATTTGTTAGCTGTCGAATATGTACAAGGTTAAGTCAACTTTGAGCTTTAAATCATCACCACATAACACCTCCCTCAAGTGCCATCAATCTTACATTTAAATAAACCCTACACCTATTTACTTCTCTCTTTATGTATGGTAAATATTATTTAAAGTACATTTAAAAAAACATTGTCAACCGACATTGTTTTAATAAAATAATTATGTACGTAGATTCATAATTTTTTATTACTTTTAATCATATATTCTCAAAACAAAATCACTTTTTATAAAATATATCCTCAAAAAATCAACATCAAACGGATATATATATATATATATATTTTTTTTTTAAAGATGGAAATCAATGATATAATATTGAACATTTTATTTTCTCCATTGTGACGTCAACTATCACGCACAATTAGGGGTGAATTTCTCAAAATTCAAACGTCCCATCTCAACATAAAAATTAGAAGTCCACACAACTCGAAATCTTTAATCAAAATTAGGGTATTTGGCCCAAAATAACACTAATATTTATATGTTTTGCACAAAATAATAATAATTTTTTTTTCATTTTGGGATACAACCCCGTTGTCCAATTTTGTTATGTTTCTTATTAACAGGTCTTGTGCTCTTCAATTCCTTAAAATGCCCAAGGCTTCGCCTGAACAACTCCACTTTTTCTTTTTCTTTTTTTGCATTGGGCCGTATTTGTTTACAAAAGACTTGGAATAGAAACAAACACTTTTATCAACAGAAAAGCCCCTAGCTTCCATCAAGATATCCAAAATTTTGCTTCAATTTTCACGCAGATTACTGTTTTGACACGTAATTTGTTATTTTGGCATGTAATTTCTAGTATGGAGTTTGTGGTTGTTGTTGATCACTGGTTTTTGGCTTGTAATTCTAGTTCAGTTGTTGACATCTTGGTGGTGGTGGTAATTTCCACTTTAATTAGTAGTTGAATTTGCAAGTTGATTTCTAGTTTCTAACTTCTTTTTGTTGATTACAAGTTTTATGGATGTTGTGGACTAATGTTGTGTTGTTGTCAATTGCTGCTGTAGACAGTTTTTATGGGGGTATAGGCCTCCCAAAAATGTAACGGAGGCATGCAAAGGTTTTCTTGGGCCGGACAGAGATTGGCCCTCGAGTGCAAAGCTTTTTCAGAGTAAGAATGGGTAGAGAAAATGTCTCGAGCCAATGTTC
>CAIGRN010162850.1:0-17607 GCA_903798345.1 Fraxinus anomala | reverse complement strand
TCCTTAAGAGTAAAAAATAGAAATCTAATGGATCTCATCGAGCCCAAAAAACAACTAAATCTTGGCTAGTTAATAAAGCCCAATGCGAGGTCCAATAATCATTAGGAGCTAAAAACAAATCTGGGCTAGTTAACAAAGCCCAATATGTGAGCCCAACTATACTCCCAGTTTCCTTTAGGCCCAAACCTAAAGCCCATATAATCTGTTAATTCCCCTGATTTTTCCATGTATAAAATCGATCGAATCAGTGTGTACATTTCTTTAGCTAGAGCTCAACGATAATCTAGGGTTACTGCAACTGCACAACAATGGTAAAAACCCATATTTTACCTTTTTGTTTCTCGATCTCTTTACGTATATATTTGCATGTATATCAGCAATTGATCTGATCTGATCTGATCTGTGTGTGTTTGTGTGTGAATTTCTGTTTACTTGGATGATAATAGGGGAAGGGAACAGGGAGCTTTGGTAAGAGGAGGAACAAGACGCACACACTGTGTGTGAGGTGTGGCCGCCGCAGCTTCCACCTCCAAAAGAGTCGCTGCTCAGCCTGTGCATACCCTGCTGCCCGCAAGAGGACGTGTAAGCCTTCCTTATTCGTACTCTGAACATGTTTGATTTTATGCTTGATTGATGTTTTAATTGAATAAACTTAATAGATAACTGGAGTGTGAAGGCCATTCGTAGAAAGACTACCGGAACGGGGCGCATGAGGTACCTACGCCATGTGCCACGCAGATTCAAGACCAACTTCAGAGAAGGTATAGATACATACACATTGATATATGCAAGTTGCAACTTTTTGGGCTTTTTTGCATCTAATGTTTTCTGGGTTCTCGTTTGTTTGTTGATTGGTTTTTAATTATGGTGTGGTTTAGGTACTCAAGCTGCACCAAGGAAGAAGGCTGCAGCAGCTTCTGCTTAATTTCGATGGGTTCATTGAATTATACTTTTCTTAGTTTCTCCTTCAAGTATTAGAGAACAAGTGAATTTGGAAACTTCATATGAAGGGCATTCGTTCCCATTTCATTCTGAATTGATTTTACTTTTTTTTTGTTTTGTTCCTTATTCCTCTTAAGAGTATGGATGGATCAGAGACCATTATTTATTCTTTTGAATTCTCGTTCTTGTCGTTGTTAGGATTGCTAATTACTCATGTTACGAATTTCTCAAAATTTTAGTGGGTTTTATCACTGTATATTTGTGGGATAGTCTGTTCATTTATTTCCTCTCCGTGTTATCTGCTTCATCTTAAATATTTGGGCAAAAGTTTAGTGCTTTATCGAACTTAAATATAACTGTTAACATGTATGAAACTTGATATCACATGACAAAGTGGTTGGTAACTATTCTTATGTTAGGATGTTTAGTGACTGATTAGGCTGATTTAGTTATATTTAGAAAATCTTAGGATAATCGAGATTTGTGTTGGTTTGAAGATGCTCATTGTTGATAAGCTTTCTTATTTTTGGAGGGGTTGGTGAGCAACTTCTCTAAAGCTCCTCAGATTTTGAGCTGCATACTGTCGAGACTTTCAGCGTGATAAGATTTATATGGTTTCTCGTGTTAATGAAAATCCTGCACGGCGATGAGGAATGGGGCAGGGGCATTCTTTTGCTGAATCAGATGTTAGCAGATGTTCTCTTTTCACGTACCTCAATGAAATCCCTCTATTATCCTAATATATTTTAGTAGGGAGATAGGTGTTTTTTGTGGCATTTGTGAGGTTGGATCTCCATGGGGGCGTTTATAGTCATGACTTAGTTTTCCATGTTGTGAAGCTGTATGGACTCCTGCTTTCACATTCTTGTACTAGTGCATCCTGGCTTGTTTAGGAATATTTTGGTTGAGCAGCAAGGTTTTCTCTTGCTAGAACTTGCAAGTTGTAATTGTCGTAGGTTCACGATAACTTAGATGCATATTGTGATTATGGATCGCTTCTCTCGCTCTTTTTTGTTTTCCTGTGAGATGATTGCTAAACTGCTTGAAGTTTGGTATGCAAGGAGAATGTCACGTGAATAGTAGATGATGCTTGCACGAGTATTAGGGTACCAATTGTTTTGTCGTATTCCAGGATACTGGCCTTTGTTTGCCTCACCGTAGGTCTCCAAGCGACTTTACTCCATAAGTGCATTAGGGCTTTCTTGAGTATAGAAGTCCGAGTCGTTATAAAAAATGATCCTTTGTCAATATTCGTTACAACTTACATGCTCCAAAGAACTTGACCCAGGTTGAGCTTGCCCATCCTAGGGTCCAAGCCCAACACGTGGAAACTTTGGGTACATATAGCATGTCCCTTCATCAAATGTATACACAATTTTTGTAAATAATTGGTACGGAGATCTTGAACATTGGAAATTTACTTCTCTGGTATAACAACAAATTCTTGCATCGTAATTTTGAAGTTACTTATCACTTATTTAGGAGTGCTTAAATTATAATTTAATTAGTGAGCATAGATTGTGTAGATAAAAAATGAATTATAAGTTATGGTCCACATAAATTAATAATGTATTCAGAATAATAAATTTTGTCGCTTGGAAAGGGTGAGTGAGAATGAACTAAAAAGCTTTTACATAACAAGTTCGCAAAAATCATAACTACTGCATGTATATATCTATTTTATCAACTTAACTTTGCAATAATCTCGTCTCTTTCTTATCTTATAAAGCAAATAAAATTCTATCAAGATAAGTCAACTATTGGCTCTATAGTTCATCTTTGGTCGAAGGCTCCTGGGATTTTAAATGTTTGTTAATAAGTGCTGCCAACTCCTTCAAGCTCGATTTCGTGGGAAGATTGATCTGCACAGACGTAAGAGGCGTTGATAGTGAAACGAGGAACAACACGATATACAAAATGTACGATTAAAGGTGGCAAAATAATTACCGGATTCCACTTGTCACTAGCCGGGTAGAACAGCAATGTTGGGTAGTCCTCAACCTGCAAGAAACCAGATGAAAACATTTCTCAGCAAGGCAATAAAAGTGTCGTGTTTATTCTTACGATGGACAAGATTTTAACTTTTTTTTTTCTTTAATACTGTCCAATCCAGTCTACCCACCAAAAAAGCCATACTAGCACAAAGTGTATTGGATAGAAATCTAACCTGCAGATGTGGATGTTCATTTGTGGAAGCATCAATCCTTGCAAAAACGAGGTTTTCCAATCCCTTGAAATGCTTGAACAATTTCTCCATTTGCTTGCTTGTGGTTTCACAGTTGATACACCATGGTGTGTGGACCTTAAATTCAATAATATTTGAACATAAGATAAATTGATAAGGAAATTTGAGGCTCTAAAAATTTAGATAAAAAATTGAAGCATGTAAAGTTGTACGAACCTCTAGAAGAATGTTCTTAGGACTGTGGAGAACCAATTCATCAAATGTCTTTCCCACGACAGTTAGAATGGTTGCATTTTTCTGCATTTTGACAACTCCAAAGATATGATTCAACGTAACGAAAACAGAAAACCCGTGTTGAGAAACAGAGAATTTCACGAAAATGAGTTCAGAAATATCTGAATATAAGCATGATTCGTCAAAATTACGAAGAACTCACATTGTCAGGATCTGGTTGTGATTTGTAGTGTGGCGACAGACTCCCATCCAGAAGCCTCGTGCAGAAATCCTTCAAGCAAATTTATAGAATATTGACAGTGTAATAATTGAAAAGATGAAGCGGAGAGAGATCGAGATTGTTACCTCTATGTGTCTTGGAGCAGGATCTGACTCCAACAGATATTTGGCGCTGCTATTGTAATCAAAGGCAATTATCTATAAAAGCACAAACAAAGGCAACAGAAAACGCGGAAATCAGAAGTCTAAACTTAAATGTTTGAAGCCTTTTTCCTAATCTAACTTGAAGTACGCTTACTACTATATCGTCCGACTCTTCTAGACCAAATAAAGTGAGGAAGGGCTTTGCAAGGTTTTCCTCTCTGATATCAACATATATAAACATTATCTGCCAAAACAGTAGCAAGCAAAAGAGATTAATACAACAACAAAATATTAGATTCAATTCAGCAGTACCATGGTCAGGTCGACCGACCTTTGATCTGAACTTCCGAGCAATCTCTTGCAAGGGTTCAAGAAGCTTCTTGAAGTCATCAGCATCAGCAAAGACATACACCTAGTTGATATGAGAACTAGGTCATTAAATTAATGCCTCGGTACAAACAAGAACATCAAATCCATTGACTATAGTTTATAAATCATGTTTGATGAATCATTAGGAAGTGTCAAGGAGTAATGATACACAGTGCTATATAGACTCAACATACAATAAACAAGATTTTAACCTTTTTTTTATTCCTTAATACTGCATTGTACTATCTAATCCTGCCCACTAAACAAGCCGTAAGAGTTATATAAATGACGTGATTCTTCATAATGATGAACGACTGATCTGATTTCTAAAATAGATATAACATGTTAAAACATGTCCATAAATTCCTCAATTAATCTATGGATGTCTTTTGCAGTTAACTTATGGGATCTACAGAACCTGAACCAGTTACATGCCATACAAGAAATTTGGATGGAACTAGTTCCACTTATTTCAAAGTATAATATTCCTAGATTCTTTTATAGAGAGCAGATAGCCTGTGCCTAGGGCATCATCCCCATACTTTTAATTATGTTTCTTTTCAATTTTTCTTATCTTTTTAATAAGGTACAGTATTAGGTTTTTTCTTTTTTCTTTCAGGTGACAGTATCAGCTGGGGGAATGGGATAAAGAAAAATATTTAAGCTTTAAGCAATAAAAAACAGAGAAACAGACAAGAAAACTATTGATAATAACAGTAACTTGAAGCAAAATCAACCTGCCGTTTATTAGGGATTGAGTATACTTTAGCGGAATTAAATTCAGTCAACGTCGTAACTAACGGGAACTTGTTGTTATCCAAAAACTGCAAGATTCTGTCACCATCAAAGTTACCTTCTGCAAGCCACACAATATTGTCTAGCCGGTTAGAAAAAAATTGCTTAAATACAGAAATATAACCAGATAAGACTTTATAATCCATGGACACTAATGAAAAAATGAAGATCCCAATGTCATGGTAGCTATAGACTGATTAGGGGAAATAAAAAATTATTATGTTGCTCCACATGTTATAAATTACATTTAAATAAAAAGTTCTAGTAAAATTCTGAAACCAACAAGTTTGGTTCTCAGAATCAGAATCCGAAAGTGAAAGATGTTTAATTTTTAAATAAATTAAAAATCTACAGGGACACTGAATACATCGATACATTTTTGTTCCAGAAAGTGATGATATGTATTTAACACAATATTCAAACCCTGGAATGGCTTACAATTCATGTGATTTTTGGTTATGGAATTATATTTTTGCACAGTCGTTCACAAATTTGACCTACTGGATAGGTTCTGGTTTAATATACTGCAAAACCAAAAGTTACAGTACTAAGTTCAGCTATGGAACTGAGCTAAATCAGCTCATTCCTAGATAGAGTTTACACGAATCATGAACATACCGAATACAGTGTACTGCTCTGGTTCGCTTTTAACAAGACCAAAGAAAAGCTTAGTAGACTTTATATCCGGGAATAAGACCTTGGCTATTTCTTCACTGCTTGTTTCAACAAATTGAATCTCATTATCAGCTTTTGCAGCTTTAACAAATTCTTCATAATCTGGCCCCTGGATATATTTTTGTCCACAATTTAGTTAAGTGGAAACTGAAAACTCATCTGCATTAAAGCTATTTCAATAAATTGCATACTCTATAAAAAATATCTATCCCAACAATTCTCATAGCATTGATATATTTCATTTAGCAGCACTTCAGGATCTAAACATCGTGAGACCTACAACTTTGGAACAATGAACTTAAGAAATATCCTGAATGACCACAACATTGATATTTTGACGGATAAAGACATGAACAAGAAGATTTTCTATATGGATTCATCTCCTCCGTGAATCTGCAAGCTTTCACAACATTTTCAGCTACAAGTTACTTCTTAAGAAAATCTCAAATGACACAAGATATGACTTTTAAGCGTTCTTCAATTGCACAAACCGAAAGGATGTGACGGTTCATTAGTTAATGATAAATATATTTAAAGCAGAAACTGTATAGTCAGAACTAAGAATGACCCAAGTCGCTGCAACATTGAAGTCGAAATATGGACAGTTTGTTACATAAGCAAATCCTCATCATGACAAGAAATGAATCGGGCAGGGGGGGAGGTGGGGTGGGGAAGAACAATGCTCGAAGCATCTATAAACTGTTCAAACCATTCAACAAATTAAATGTTTACCAGAGAGTTTCTACTAACAAGAAGTGACTTTCTTAGTTTCCAATTACTATAAGCATTTATTTAATATCACACAAAAATACATGTTTGAAATTCAATCGATGAATGGAGTTCGTAGTATCTCTATAGGAACATTCAAGCTAGAAGTTCCATAACATTTACCGACATACCCCAAATTTGTCAAAAAGCCCAACTGCAAACATAAAATGCTTCTTCAGGAACTCATTTGCCTCATCGACTGAGTTAATTCTAATAACAGGCGCGCCCGTCTTCTTCTTTGCCCAAATCACGATTTCATCCCTATCACAAATCATCATTAAAATAACAAATCAATATGCCACGAGCCTAAAAACAGGAACTTATATGCATGAATACATTCTCAGTTCTCCATGATCAATAATTATATATTCACAAAACTTGTACAGGGATTCAAAAAGGTAGAACAATTCATCCTTCATTTATACTCTTTTCTCACAGGGTTCTAGATTCCAGTTCAGAAGAATGATCTCACATTGTGCTCAATCAAGTCATTATGCTATTCACCCTTATTTTTTCTTGGAATTGGAATTTGAGTTCTTTGGATCAATAATTCTCCATATTACTCATATATCCGACTAAACTCTTAGTGACAACAAGACAATGAAAAAATGCTTACGACGAAAAGCCACCAGTGTACGGCTGAGACGAGCCATTGACAAACAAAAGCAGTGTAGGGTACCCTTTGATCTCAAGATTTGAAGCAGCTTTAGGATACCTCTCAGCATCAATCTTAGCCATCAAAAGGGTACTCCCCAATCCCTTCAAAACATTTGCAGCCTCAGCAAATCTTGGCATTAACTCAGCACTTCTAGCACACCATGGTGCATAACCCAATACCAAAACATACTCATTTTCCTCAATAGCCCTCTTGGTATTATCGTTATTAAGCTCAAGAACAATTCTTTGGGCCTTACTTAAAACCTCAGCCTCAGATTTTCTATCATAATCCTTATTTTCATAAGTGGGTTGTGAATTTACTTCTTCTTGCTCATCTAATGCTATGAGTTCTTGAATGTCTTCCAAATCATCAGCATCTTCATCTGTTGATATGGAATGGATCAAAAGGGGGAGCAAGAAAAGGAAAATTAAGGAGAAAATGAGGAATCTTGAACTGGGTTTGGGTTTATACATGATAATTAGTAGAAAAATGTGTTGATTTCAGGGTGGGTTTTGAGGTGAAAGATTCAAATTTTTTGAATGAGATCTAGTCCTAGAGAACTCAATTCATAAGCCGTGTGTGGACGTGCAAAAGTGTTGGCGAGTTGAGAAGACTGGCGTCTGCTTTTCTCTACAGTTGATGGTGGGGGCGCCAATTACTCCGCTGTCTCGTTACACTTTGTGACAAAATGATTTTTCATTCTAAGAAAATTGCATTATTGATCTTTAATTTACCTATCTAATATTTTTTATTTAGATTTGGGTTAAATACAAATAAGTCAATGGATGGTACATCGCGCTCCAATTCCAATCTCAAATTAAAACTTGTTCCAAATTAATAGAGTCATTTATTAATACTTGAGAATATTTTAAAGTCATTTGTGAAATTAAAAGGTTGCTTTTTAATACGTTTGGATAACTTTTAAAAGTGCTTTATCTAATCGATAACATTTTTAGAGAAAATTGATTCTGGATGAATTCTTCTAATAAATATAAAAGCAATAATAAAAGCCTTATCAACAAAAGCCCTTACAGTCCTACTTGGTAGTTTTGATGTACTGATTATGAGCATTTTTTAAAATATCGATTTTGAGCATTTATGAGCGGATTGATTTTGAACGATTTTAGTATTGATCTTTAAAACTATTCAACATATATTTAAAAGTTTATTATCTACCGGTTCAGAAAGTTTTTTAAAAGAATAAAATTACAAATATATCCCCTTAGTAAAAATTTTAGTTTATAATTTCTTATATAAATTTTTTTTTTTTTAACTTATAAGTGATAGTCTACTTACAGGTAATTTTTTTTATATAAATAAGTTAATATTTAATTTTAAAAATTAAATAAAGTTAAATATTACTTAAAATTTTAAGTTAATATTGTTAACTTTCAAGTAGATTTTATAATTATAAATTAATTTTATATTTTTAAATAATTTTGAGTTAACGTTTTACTTACAAATATAAATTTTATAGTTTTAAATAGTTTGAAGTGAATTTTTATTTATAAGTAATTTTTTTTTATTTTTTATAAGTGAATATTTGTCTTATTAGTAGTATTTTTATTTTATAAATAAACTACTTTACATAAAAGTGATTTTTTTACTTATAAGTAATTTTCTAATTATAATGTATTTTTTGCTTATAAATAATTATTTAGTTAAATAAATATTATTTATAAGTTAATTTTGAAAAAAAAATGTTGGTTGAAAATAGTTATTTTATAGAGTATAAAATTAGAAGAAAAATATGAGAACCTGTCAAAATCTGTCGATTCTGTGAGTTGAGGAACCAGTAACTAGTACCGATTCTTTCAATTCCTCATAAACGGTGCCACTCAAAATCGATGAAAATAGAATTTCCAAGCATGCCCTTAATGCTCCCTTTTGTCCTTGTGTCCATCCGTATATTTATACGAGAAGAATATAGTGGGGTTCCCAAACCTTTCATAGTTATGGTTTCCAACCTTTATAAGCCCTTGTTTGATAAGGACTAAAATCAGTTTTTTTTTTTTTAATATTAAATTTGATAAGTTGATGAAATATGTGATTAAAAAATTGTGGATCATGTGAAATATATAGTGAAAATTAATTATTGACTTTGATTTAGATTAAATTTTTAATTTTAATTTCTACCAAACATGATTGAAACTGTATATCTGACTTCCCAGCGTGATTCAAACCTTGAATGTAGGCGTTAAAATTACACACGACTTTAGGTTGAATTTGAGAGATATATTAAATGGTTGGACGGTTTTTTCCTCCATTTTTAAGTAGTGTGAAAGTCTCATCTAATTGTATAATCAACATTGACATTTTCGATCACACCACACGTTACTTTACAGCACAACAAAACGTGCTAAACTGGTGACCAACACGATCTTTGATTGCACGAATTCTTGAGACAATCTCTCTATGTAGTTTAGAGTCGAGAAGCTATTACAGGGACAAGGTTCAAACAAGAAAAACAGGGGATGTCTAAGAACACAATGCACTTAAAACACCAGTTTTGTACTTTTATTACATTACAGAATTGAAATTCCTTGCAGGAAAACATTGATGAAACTGTATACACACGAGACAGTAAAACGAGCAAAATGTTCAGTTCAGTTCAACTAGTCGAAATTTAAATGTAAGTGCACGAATCCTTCTTAAACTTGATAGGCTTGTTGCTTGTGGAATCGATGATCAACGGGCAAGAAATCCTTCTCCGGCGCTTTGTTCTCACCAATTTTCCAACCACGTCTCCTTGAGTCCGGATTTCAAACTCTAACGTCAACGGAACTTGAACGGCATTGTTTGAAACTACTAGATTTGATCCAGCTCCATATAAGGGTACCTTGGTTCCTTCTATGTGCACAACCTTAATCTGGCTGCTCTTCCGTCCTTGAAAATATTTCTTCAGCTGCAACATAAGAGAGATGAAAAGTATTGGATTCGACTGAAGATTGTAATGAAGAAGATTGTTTAGTTTTTGTTTCTTCTTTCATATTGTTGAGTGCCTCCTTTTCAATCTATACGAGTAAGATATCTTTATGATTTCGACACTCAAAGTACCATGGGCGATCATTAATCGATGCTCATACTATCATTACTATGTGCTTGATAGCAAAACAGGTCAACGAGAAAAGAGAACATCAGTCACCTGACCAGTTGCAACCACAACATCGGAATAGACCAGATTGACAGGCTCGAGCTAACATGAATACCATAAAATGTAGCCGGGTTGTACACACTAATCCTCAACGATCCATTCACATTCAGCATTTTCGTTGGAACCCCAGTGAAGTCAGCACCCGATCCTACGTACAGGTTGTTTACCAACAAACTCTGCAAAAATGATTACAATGCGAAGAGTTAACGGAGAGAGAACCAGTTACAGAGCAAAGATCACCGACCCCTTTTACCTCTCCTTGGAAACTACAATCCAGTGTTATCCAATCTTCCGTACCAAACATGATCAATTAATCAGATAAAGGTTACACGAGGTATGGTGCTACAAATCATTAAATGCAGCATACGAATTTTTCTTCAATAGTAGATATTATCAATAGAATATTTCCGTTGAAGAGAAGGGACAAGTTTATTTATTTGAATTGTATGTACAAGACACCTCCACACGTGCAAACTAGATTCATTTTTTTCATCAAACACAGTATGCACAATTTTCATAGGTGATTATGAGTTTCGAACTTAGTACATTTGTTGTCTCTCGTTCCATGTTAAACTACCTCGTCTAAAAATTTGATTTCTAAGTAATACAATCAAATTTCAAAAGCTAATAGAATAAATCGCTTTACCTTAACAGAAACCTCTGGTTTATAAGGCCTGGCTGCACCCCAAATGATCAAACAGAAGACAGTAAAAAGAACAATAAACCCACAAACACCCATCAAAGCCTGGCATCTCCTAGTAAACGCCTTATCATCATCAAATTCATCATAGTTCCCCTCTTCTATGATCACATTACACTCCGGCCACCCCTTATCGTTCCTTTTCCGGTTCCCTTTACGCCCTGAGGACGACCTAAATATCCCGGAAAATCGACTGGCTGATGAATTCCTAGAGTGGCGCCCAAATGAAGGGTGTGAAGGGGATTCCACTGGGCTATTGAAATTAGGAGTCGCTTGCATAGAGGAGGACTTGTCCCCATCATGAGAATCCCTTGAAGGGCTCTGCACAAAGTACACTGGCCTTTTTGGAGACCTTGATGGAGATGATGGGGCTAAACTAGTGACATCAGATTCTGATTTTGTGTGCAGCATATTTCAAGAAATTTGCAGATTTCAAGCAGCAGATACTTGATATAAAATGATTTTTTCCACCTCTTCAAAAAATTAATAGATATTCAAGAAGCAGATTCTTGAAAAGAACTATGGAATTCGCTCTTTTTCAAGAAATTACAGAAATTCAAGCAGCAGATTCTTGAAAATTAAATATGAAATTGGCACTTCTTCAAGAAATTTGCAGAATTCAAGCAGTAGATTCTTGAAAAGAAATATGAAAATTTCACTTTTTCAAGAAATTTGCAGAAGTTCAAGAATCATATTTTTTAAGGGAAAAAAAATAAAAGTGAAAATGTGTACTTATAACCAGAATTTCTTGGCTATAAAGAACAGAAACAAAAATCCTACATGCAATTGCTGAAAATAAGTGAAAATCTATTAATTACACGAAGAAGAAAAACAGTAGAACACAATTGCATTAAACAACAGAATGAAGGAACTGAATTATAAGCCCACAACCAAAATCATAAATTCAACTGAGTGATGGTGTGAGATTGAGTGGAGTGTGTGCATGATAGAGAATAAATGCGTGAAGCTTGCGTTTTGAGAGAGGAAGAGACACAACAACCGACACCTGCTAACGAGGCTGAAACTGGACCTGATCCCAAGCCTGTGCATGATTTTGGTTTGGAATTGAGTGTCGGCAGCCATGGGTCACTATCAAAAGTGTTAGAGGCTTTTGACAACTAGCTTTGGGGATCTGACAAGCCAGCCAATTAGATTTTCTTGAGTTGCAATTTCCACTAATTTTCTTTTTCGTTTTTTAAGCTCTTTACTTTTTCACTCTTATAAACTACGGAGATATATATAAATAGAATCGTGTTACTTGTACAATCAAAGAGGGGATTGGTTTTGTTGATAATCTCTCACACATGGAATGGATGGATGGGTAAATTTTTTTTAAAACACAATTGTACCCAGCACTATGAGAGATTGTCAACCGAAGTTGTCAATCTTGATTGTACAAGTGGTGTTTCCCATATAAGTAAGGTGATTTTTTTCGTATTTAAAGTTTTGAACTTTTGGAACTGCGACAATTTATTTACTTAAATTATCTTCAATACTTTCCCTAACTTATTATATCGTTTTCACGTAATCTTGGTACAAATAGCATTTTTAAATTTAAATTTAGATATCTCGAGTACCTAAAACGATATTCAAACAATTTATCCATAGCACATTTACTTCGATACGTATTCTCGTTTCTTATTTTATCGGCAACCCATTCATCTTAATACTTGTATGTAGTGTACTCGGCAATTTTTTTCATTTTCTGTTTGTCTATTCAAACGGATCATTTAAAATGATTATTGAAACAAATTTTACTCACTGCAGGTACGTTGGACATACAAAAAAAAGCTAGCAGCTATCTACTTTTAATTAATTTTGTAATAAGTTGGCAACAACTACAAATTTAAGAAAAAAATAAGCATTTTTTAATTTGTGGGTCTTAGATTATTGGAGTTGTTGTGCAATCCCATTTGTCTTTGGGCCACTTATTTTATGCAGAGCAGACAAAATTTAACCAGATGCAAATTATTGCTTCATCAAATTATAAAGAATATACCCTTCTTATTAATTGAATATTAATATTTATCTTTAGCCGGCAAAAAGGGTTATCCATGAAAATACAAAAATAGACCAAAAGTATGAAATATAATGATATGGTAGTTAGTGGTTTATCGTAATAACCGGATTAAAAAGGAGAAGTATTAGACAACTATCTAATCATGTTCATTTCAGTATATTAGATATCTCATCACATTCAAAATGCAATATTAACACGTTGAAATGTAATACGAATAATAAGAGGCTTTCTTCTTCGACGCCTTGTAGAATGATGCACTCACCTCCTTGTCGAGGTCTATGTTTGACCTATACTAATGAAATGTGTAGTGGCATCATGCGCAACATTGTCGTTGGATCCTACTTGTATTGATTATTTCAAGTTTAAGGCCATGTGAGGGAAGGCTGGCCTGGGGCCCTACTGGCCCGGAACCCTCCGGTGCCGCGGGCTTTTTGTGTTGGTAACGAGCTAAAGTCCAAAAATTTACAACATAAATTACCATCAATGATCATTAAATACGTTCTTGTATGCACTAATTCCACAAGTTCAAGGAGCAATGAAATTGTCCTTTTTATGATGAGAACTGAAAAATGAGATTCAATGTTTATCAACCAAACAATCATAAAATCCGTGCTTTCATGATAGAATCAAACAACTGGGGTTAATAGTGGCTTGTTCAGAAAGTGAGCTTCCAAGTTCCCAATAACAAGGTCAGCCATGGCATTGCGGGTTTCTACAGTTCCGCTTCCCACGTGAGGCAACAGGACAACGTTGTCAAGACCAAACAGCTGCTCTGGTACTTCAGGTTCCTTTTCAAACACATCAAGTCCAGCACCACCCAATCGACCCTCCACGAGAGCAGTAACCAGTTCGGGTTCGTCCACGTGAGGGCCTCTACCAATGTTGATGAGAACTCCCTTTGGACCCAATGCATTAATTACTTCCCGGTTGACAATAAGACGTGTTTCAGGAGTCAACGCACATGCAACGACAAGGATGTCACAGTTAGATGCCAAGTCGACAACACTGGAGTGGTATTTGTAATTTGTACTTGGTTTCTCAGATCTTGAGTAGTAACCGATAGGGCAGTCGAATGCCTCTGCTCTTTTTGCAACTGCCAATCCAATTCTGCCCAATCCTATGATACCAACTCTCTTGCCACTAAACTGCAAAAGAAGATGAAAAAGACGAGGGCATGAGAGAAGAAGAAAGACAAGCACTGAAACAGATTTCACCAGGCAAAGAATTTAGCATAACGTGCGTGTTTGGTACACAATATTACTAGCATATTGAACAAGATTTTAGCTTCTTCACAAGTAGTGCCCAATCCACTTTACACAAACACGCCAAATGCGCCCAATTAAGGACTGGAGTTTCAATTTCTGAAATGCAAGATATTTTTACTTCAGAATTAAGAACTTTCGCCTTGTGTGCCAATACTTCCTAAATCTCCACACTAAACAATAGATATCAATAACACTTCACCATGCAACTAATCATCCACTCAGTTGCTTTCATGGATAAGATGAGAGGTTATGAACCACAAAATGATTTTAGAGCACCCCTATGCTATTGAATGGCTAAATGGCTCATTCTACTAACTTTGAACTAACTTCATTATAAGACTTAAAGGGAAGTAACGTGGTAAAAATTTCTTAAATCATCAAAAAGCTGTTAGTAAACCATGAAGCCTATTAGAACAAATTTGCATCATGTCCCAAAAAATTGCAGCTCAATTGTAATTATAAAATTTCATTCGAAAGCTCTCTCATCATTACACATAAGTCGCACAAGAAATAGTTTTGTGGATAGTATAAAAACTTAATAAAATAATTTAATTTTATACGAAATAGCTGGTGAAAATATAAATGAAGAAGAGTAAACAACCTCCGCGCCCAACATATTTTCTTTACTAGCCTTAACTATTATAATTCTACAACACAATCATTATCAAGCATTCAATCAATACATTACTCAATGATGGTTATTGGATTTAATCATCACAAGACGAAATTAATTTTCCTTTGAAGATTAAACCAAAGTGAATAATGGATCTTAGATCACCGATCATTTGATGTTTTTTAAATCCTCACACATAAAGGTGAGATGATAACTTTGAAGGAGCTTTTAATGGCCTAACCAAGTGCTTCCTCCCTTAGATCTTCTCCCTTGTTCTCCTTAGATACCTCCCTTTTGGGGAAATATGAAAATGTGGCTAATCCTAAAACTTGAGAAATGTGCCCACAAAGGGCATATTTATAATATTCGATTAGGGTTACTTAATTGCACAAATTTCCTTGGACTTTATTGTAGTAGACCAATAAAGTCACACCTTTATTAGAGCTAAGAGAGGGACCTAAATGGACTCATAAGTAGATGTTTCTAATTAGGTCAACTCTTGACCAATTGAGATATATCTATTAATCCCGGCTTATTCTACCAAAAAATCGAAATTGCACTCTCGAGTCGAGTGATAATTATGGAAGCAAATTATGATAGTTATTCTACAATATGTTAAAATTGGCAAAATGATCGTTTTGCCCTTCAACATGTATTGCCCTCTAAGTGCCATTTTCATAAGGCAAATTTGTTGTAATTAAATCACAACGTAGAGTCCAATGATCTAATCGTTGGACTATTGAGCCCAGGTTCCAATTGCCTATAGAAAATACCTTAGATTGACGATCGTCTCATCATGATGATTAACAGATTCTACTATAGCAAGTATATGAACTCTAACCGTTTCGACCCAATTCTCAATGCACCAAGATCGATCTTCTAATTAAGACTTCACTCATTGGTACCAACTTGAACTAGCAATCAAAGGTTACTCGCTTAAGATTTAGGTGACTTGTTTGATAATCGAGTAGAGTCTCATTCCGAGCTATCGCAAATGAGCCATCTACATGGTCCCGTTCAATGTGCATCAAAAAAATATTATTGTTCTTATTCCTAAATCTAGACAAATCTCAATAAAAATAATGCAATCTTATCAACATAAAGCGTCCAACTTTATGTACCGATTATAAACGATATATTTTGATCACACCACGAATTGTGTCTCACTATACTCGAACCATCGAGTATACAATTTGTGACATCCTATATGATCATGGAACCTTTTATAATTGTTTCAAATTATGACATGTGAATAATCGAACGTTAATTCATAATGTCTTTTTACAAAATACTACTCAAAAGGGCATCTAACTAACACTCAAGTTAGCAGATCCTCATGCAAA
The DNA here is from genome assembly GCA_903798345.1 of Fraxinus anomala. Classification (NCBI taxonomy): domain Eukaryota; kingdom Viridiplantae; phylum Streptophyta; class Magnoliopsida; order Lamiales; family Oleaceae; genus Fraxinus; species Fraxinus anomala. Next base: position 1,523 of record CAIGRN010162850.1, on the reverse strand, counting down.
CAATAGATACTAATACCACATGTAAAATTTCATTGAATAACATCTGGAGACAAGAAGTTGTGATTTTCCAATATGGGTTAGAAATGATTCCGTAGGAATTTTACTACACAAAGTTAAACTTGGAGCACTGATTCGGAATTGATGAAAAGAAATAATCCGATCCAATTTTATTGGAACCATTTCCAGTTCTGCCAACAGAGTTTTCAATTTTCACCAATTACATGCACCCAAAACAGCCTTTAATCCACATTTATTGGAATCATATCTAGTTCTGCCAACAAAGTTTCAATTTTCACCAATTATATCCACCAAAAACAGCCTTCTACATAAATACTCAAAAGATCAAACAAAAGTATGCATAATTCATCAAAACCAAGAAAAATAGAAACTACAAAAAATGGGGGAAGATAAGTCTGAACCTTAGTAGTCAGCTTGAAGTCGCCCATTTTCCACAACCCTTTCCTCACATATTTATCACACTCGCAAATCCTTCTCAGAACCGCCAGCATCAAACCGATTGCCAAATCGGCCACATCCTCAGTCAATACATCGGGAGTGTTAGTAACTCTAATACCCTTTTCCTTACATTTGTTCAAATCAATCTTATCAAGGCCCACGCTAAAACTCGACACGATTTCAAGTTTGGGCAAGGCATCGATCAGCTCAGCGTCGGCACCGGCCGTCGCATTCCCCACCACTGCTCGGATTGACTCGGCGTGGGTTTTCAAGAATTCTTGTCTGGATGGCTGGGCCCAGAATCTGAAGAGCCTAAACCGCTTGTCGAGCTCTTGTTCTAAGTAAAGGGACATTGGGCATGCCATTAAAACTCCGATGGAGGCGTCCATTTTTTCCGGTGGAGGAAGTTGGTGATGGTGGGAGGACGAATTTTTTGGCAGAGAAATGAGGTTGAGAATTTGCGGTTATTATGGAAAAGAAGGCGTGACCGCGACTTGCATACAAGTGAAAAAAAAAAAAATTCTCTCTATTTTTACTTTAAAATAATATAATTACTTATTTTAAAAATAATTTTTACTTTTACTATCAAAATAATTGATTTTTTTTTTTTTTTTGATCCATGAAAAGAAATATTTTGATTAGCTAAACATGTTCTATAGTGTCCAATGTACTTTGAACGACTTGTGCAGTCCAAATATGCGCGGAACATGCATAACTCTTCTAATCAATCTAAGCACGTTAAACATTTTCACTTAAAAATCGTTAAAGATTTAATCACTATAATCATAAATCGTTGTTCGTGACGAAGATACTTATTCACACATTAACTAAAATGTGACATTAGTTTATGTCCCAAAAGTTGGCTCAAATCCATAAACCTTAGATATAAAAATGAACAAACTAGTGCCCCGAGTCACATTCGAGATGGCAAAGACAGTGCAAGGCTGAGCTTGCAACTCCAGTGTGGGGAGTTCGAATCACGGAAAAAGCAGCCAAGTGTTGTAATACCCAAACCATGTGGTGGAGCAGCTTGGTGATGTAAATCCGGCGCAGGAGGGCTCCCTTGG
>CAIGRN010162849.1:0-18235 GCA_903798345.1 Fraxinus anomala | reverse complement strand
AATTTTGGTTAAACCCATTTAAAGTGATCTAGTAAGGTTTCAGTATTTTGGGTTTTAAAGTATCCAATTAAAGTGTGGGTCTTTATGTGTAGAGACCAGGTATGTTCCTAATTTCATGATGGACCGAATTAGGTCAACGGGCCATTAAGTATATATATATGGTTATGGTCTCGGATCACAAGTTCTGTTCATTTATTCTGGCTCCCATTTTCAGAGAGAAACGAATGAAAAACGTGTTGATCTGGAAGGCTAAAATCACATGACTTGTTCATTATGATAACCATGTCTGATTCAAGTACGCTTTCGCTTTCGATTTACATATTATTGGTGATCCAACATGAGCGATCTATATGACGGTAAATTATTTTTTCCCAACATAAAGTTCATGGCACTTGCACAATTCCAAGTCCAAATCCTTGTAGTGGAAAAAAAAAAAAAGTTAACGAGATGATGTGACACCAATTGAAAATAAATAACGACTTAGGTGGAGTATATCTTGTGTCAAAAGAAACTCTTATTCATGATACTATGGGATAATACTAATAGAGGGAAAGATAGAAGAAACTAAATCTAATAGTAAGTCATAACGAAATCGAGAAATGGTCGATGTAACTGCCTACATTATTGAGATTATTGCTTGCATCGTCATATAAGATACAGATTTTGCAAGATTTCTACAATAGCAATGAGAAAATTATGATGTGGCATATCTTAATCCCACATCCAGAAAGAAACAAGGAGTCGAGGCTTGAGAATGCAATAAATGTGAACCTAGTGCGTGAAAATATACGTACCCAGACTACATTAGTAAGACTTGATTATTGTTTTGTCGTATAAGATAACAATTTTGCTACATTTAACACATCGAAAGAAATAAGGAGACGAGGCTTCAGAATGTAATAAATATGAATTTAATGGTTGAAGGGAGCATATTCAAAGAGACGAGGTAATGGGTGATCAATAATGCCCATGGCCTAGATTGACGACTTCCAATGCAATTCGTAGTAGGCCCTCTTAAAGTTTTGTCCAAACAGTCAAGCCTACATCGTAATTTCTGATAGAGAGGTTCTCGTTAGCACGGCCCCTGTCCAATTCTCGGATCAAATCCTTGTAGTGAGAAAAATGAACGAGTTGAGGTGATACTAATTGAAGAAATGACAAGTTAGTTGGAGTGTATCTTTTTTAGTCTTAAAAGAAATTCTCATTCGTAGTGGGATCTCTAGGCTAAAAGTGAAAAGTGTAAGACAAACTAAATCTAGTAATGAATCCGACGAAAAATGATAAATAATTTGTATAATCGAAACCAGAGACCAAGCAGTTACGTAACAAGAAAACGGTCAAGAGATGCTATGCTATTAAAAAATGACTGATGAAATGCACTCAAAGTTCATCCGTGGAAGAATGCTACTTTCACGTGATGCAATATCTTGGTTTCCTAGACTTATCTCTCGTCTAAGTCTATAGTCCGCTCTTGTCCCCAGTGAGGTCTAATTGTTATCTGTAAGCCTTGCATTGTGTGCAGAAATGTAAACTGTGAAAAGTGCTTATTTTGTTGGAAAAATAGGATTTTTAACTCCAAGCCTACTCTACTCAGAAGAAAAAAAAAAGTTCTAGCTATTGATGTAGCCTCTTGTTGATACTCTATGTTATTAATACTTAATTTGTGATTTTGGGTTGGTTCATTTCTTCCTAAGCTCGGTCCAAGTAGTCGAGCCAACATCATAATTTGTGTTAGAGAGACTTCGCGAACCCTCCACAATTTTCAGTCCAAATCCTTACACTGAAAAAAGTAAAGTAAACGAGTTAATGTTTTACCAATCAAGAAGCAATCTCACAAGTAGAAGACGGTAAAATAGAAAAATTAAATAGATCAATAGCAAGATTTTTCAAGAAAGCAACAATAAATATGGTTTTTTAATCCCACGTAAAAAAAAAAAAAAAAAATTTAAGGGTTGAGGCTTGAGAATGAAATAAATATGAACCTAGAAGGAAAATAAATAATAATGTTATATATCATTATGAAGATGATGGAATATCGATGATGTAGACATGTGAAATAATGAAATTGGAAAGTTCAATTTTTATGAGAGATGAGGGAAGGAAATAGATAGAAATGTGAGGGACAATGAGTTGCCACATCACCGATGTTCTATTATCATGATAATAAATAACATATGTACCAAGACATGGTCAATGGGTGATCGATCAATAAGACCCAAAACTTAGATTGGAGACTTACATTTCACTTTGGAGGGGTGCCCTTGTGTTAGCCCAAGAAGTGAAGCATACGTCATAATTTGTGGTATATGGGGTTCATTTACGCACAACCTTGGCATGAATTTAAACTTCAATCCTTGCAGTGAAACAAAAAAATGTTAATAAGTCAAGGTGACACTAGTTTAAGATATATTAAAGATGTAATCATCTGAATTATTAAGAAATTTCGTTGTTTATCCTCGTGTAAGATATAGATGTGACAAGATTTCTATTTGAACAAACATTTTTTAATCCCACGTCGGGAAAGAAATAATGAGTTTGGACTTGAGAGAGCAATAAATATGAAAGTAATGAAAAAAAAAAAAGAGAACATACTTACCGAGGTACGATCAATGTGGCCCATTGCTAGATTGGTGATTCCATTACACTTTGGAGAGGTGCCTCTTAAGGTTGGCTGAAGTAGTCGAACCTACATCGTAACTTGTGGCAGGGGAGGCGGCGTTTATGTTGGCACGCCCAATGCCCATTTCTCAATACAATAATAATAATAAAATGAAATAATAATAATAATAACTAAAGTTGAGCATATCTTGGGGTTAATACCCTAAACAGTCACTGAACTTTGTCAAAAGTTCCTAGGAGGTCACCGAACTTCAAAAATACTTTAAGTGGTCATTGAACTTTACAAAAAGTTCCTAAGGGGTCACTAAACTTCAAAATTTCTCTAAATAATCACTGAACTTTGCCAAAACTTCCCTAAATAGTCACTTAACTTTGCAAAAATTTCCTAAAAGATNAATAATAACTAAAGTTGAGCATATCTTGGGGTTAATACCCTAAACAGTCACTGAACTTTGTCAAAAGTTCCTAGGAGGTCACCGAACTTCAAAAATACTTTAAGTGGTCATTGAACTTTACAAAAAGTTCCTAAGGGGTCACTAAACTTCAAAATTTCTCTAAATAATCACTGAACTTTGCCAAAACTTCCCTAAATAGTCACTTAACTTTGCAAAAATTTCCTAAAAGATCACTGAACCATTGATGTATGGGGTCCCAATTTACAAAGTTCGGTGACCTCCTATGAAGTTTTGCAAAGTTCAGTGACTATTTAAGGAAGTTTTGAAGTTCAGTGACCCCTTAGAAACTTTTTACAAAATTCAGTGACTACTGAAGGTATTTTTGAAGTTCGATGACCTCTTAGGAACTTTTGACGAAATTCGGTGACTATTTAGGATATTAACTCGTATATCTTGCATAGACCTAAAAGAAACTATCATTCATGATGTGGTCTTTTTGGCCTAATAGAGAAACTAAATCTAACAATAAGACCAACTAAAATCGAAAAATGAACCTATATTTGATGATGTAATAATTCACTTAATTGTTGTTTATTAAGATACATATTTTGCAAGATTTTTACACTATCAACGATAAAAATACAAACTAGCATTTTTAATCCCACAACGAGAAAGAAATAATGAGTAAGGATTTAAGAGTGCAATTAATATGAGTGGAAATTACAACCCCAACAGGCATTAAAAGATCACAATTCATAAATCAGAGATAAAGTTTATTTAATAAAAAATCAGGTATTAATTAACTTATTAATAATATTATAAAATTTACCCACATCCCATTCATCCCATCCCATCCCATCGAATAAAAAAAATTGGTCGTTATCATATAGCTTTGTATCGGCTAAATACACGTTTATTTGATCTTGATCTTTGTGAAGCAAAAATAAGACTAGATTGGATTTGGACGGCTCTACTAGTTCAATTAGTGGACTCTTAAAATAGCAGGAATAAGAAGTCCCCAAATGAGCATATTTTCACCTCTTTGAGCTTTTATTGAATCAAGAAATATGTTGTCCCCACGGTCATAGCGCAGTGGTAAAGCAGAAAAAATTTCTACGAAACATCGAATGTTCGAATCTCCGCGACAGTTGGAAGGCAATATTTAAATGTTAGTAGACGACATCTATGTTGGAAGGAAAAAGTCCATTGGAAGGAGAACCGTCGAATGTCCAGTTCAAGTGTGTATAAGTTGTGACTACATCCGAATTAACCCAGGTGGCGAACTAGGGAGGAAGGCCGCCACTACTCAAAATTAGTCGGGCGAAGTTTAGACACCCGAGTCATAAAAAAATAAAAATAAAATAATAATAATAATATATATATATATATATATATATATATAGTTTGATTGGCCAATCTTACCGCCCCACCAAACCGACAACTTCCCATTTCTCACTTCATCTGCCTTTACACACACTCTCTCTTCTATTTATATTTTCGGTCATTGCGCTCCGGCCAGCAAAGAAATTGGCCTCGCACAAAACCAATGCGACCAGCAAGAGCGATGAATCGTCTCTGTTCATGGCGAATCGCCATATTCGCCTCGCGCAAACAAAGTCTGCTCACCAATACCGCGGTTATAGTTCCGAGTCCTTGCCTGCTCACCTGTACCACGGACAAAGCCCGCCGCAGCTTGTTAGAGGGACTCTGTTGACGCCGCGCTCAGCGACGCTCAGAAAGCTGCATCTGAGAAGCGATACTTAACTCGACGATCTGAACCCACATAACTGAAGCGGCGTCGGCTGTGAACTGAACCTACAGATCTAAGCGTAGTGTCGACGACGAATTGAATGGCTGCTACAACGACAAAACTCATCTGCTACAGCCCATGTTATTGTTTTTTGATGGTTTTGGTGGATGTGGGATGAAGTGCTCAAAGTGGTGGTTGGAAGTGGTTTTTGTGATGGTTTGGCAGCGAATTGTGGTAGTTTTTGTGATGTTTTGGCGTTGGTGATTTGCTTGGTTGTTGGATTGTTAGTGGTGGTAGTAGTGGTAGTGCGATAATGGTGGTTGTAGTGGAGTGTTATAGTGGTGGAATGTTGGTGGTGGAGGTAGTTTGCACATATTGGTGCCGGTGCGGTGAGGTTGTGGCAACTCACAATTTGTTCACAAGTTATGGGTCACATATGAATGTACACAAGTCACTATGAGAACATTGAATAGGTCACTAATCAATTAAAATTGGTCGCAGATCAATGTCCACAAGTCACATATCAATATCTACAAGTGACAAATTAATTAAAATTGGTCATAGATCAATGTCCATAGGGTTACAGGTCTTATATAATAGGTGATATGTCAAAGTGTATAGGTCACAAGTCACAAATTCCAAAGATCTGCTCAAATGGCATTGATATCTCCGAACTTGCCACAAATTCAATTAAACAAATTTCGACGATGTGAATTAAAGTTATTTGCTCAGATGAGTACTCTGTAAATTACACTAAGGGTTGTTTTTCAATTTTCGATTTTTAAAAATAGATTTAATTTACACCAACATTGCTCAGTAACTGGCGATGCTCCGTCGATGTTCTCCAACTATTGCTATGTTTCCCTCTCTATCTCTACTATTGGAGCCGATGATGCTCAATCATCACTGAAGAAGTCGTCGACAAATTCTGTAGATTCCATATTTTCCTCCGACGAAGTTATTTGGATGCTGATAACTGTGAGGGTAGATATCAAACGGTGGATGGATGCCAACGACTGTACGAAGGGATGGCGATGGTTGGGGACAGGGGTTTGGTGGGGGATGGATGGGTAGATTAGTTTAATTTGATAATATTGTTATTTAAAATTAAAATATTGAATTAACACATGACTTGAAATTTTAAACTTAATCAATGAAAATTGAACCGATGCATACTTAATAACTGATATATGAATTTTTCCTTCATACAAACCTAGTGCTAAATGGGTCAATGGATGATCAATGTCCACGGATTAGGTTGGTGAGTCACATTGCATTTTGGAGTTGCACCCGAATAAGGTCGGCCCAAGTGGTTAAGCCTACACCATGATGCAATCTCTGAGCTAGAAGCGAAAATAGGAAGAAAAAAAAAAAAAAAAATTCTAAATGTAATATCGTAAATATATCCTCTTAATATTGTATTATTGATTATTAATGAAACAATGCAATTAATAGAAAATTGGCTTCGTTGTGGATAGAACTTGCCTTAATTGCTTATTGATAGAATATTCCTTTACCATTGAAAATTATTGAATTAAATTAGGGAACCCATTTTCCTATTTTCGTATGACACGAACCATATACCAATTATACTCAAATGACACATTTGACATACTATTATTATTCGATACCATATACCAAATATGCTCAAATGGCACATTTGTCATGTTAAACTCGAACAAACCAACAAACAAACATCTCATATGTCTCTTTGTCCAATTCAACGTATCACATATGCTATAAATAATCCAAGTAATTTATTCAGCGAGTTATTGCATTACTGTACATTAATCTAGTGATCGAGCCCCTGAACATACTTGTAATTTCACTCAATAATTTTATGAAATCTAGCAGATCGACACAGTTTTATCTGTCCCCATAACATAAGTTGAATTGCTGCTAATACCTACAACTAACTTAGCTAGAACTAATGTTTTGATTTGTTATGAGTCATTAGCGAGGGGTTGATCTGTTTTGCATTGTACTTTGTACTTATTGGCCATTTTTTTGTTGATGTATTGTTGATTCACTCGGGTATGCCCGTAGTTTCACATTTACCCGATCAAAAAAAAAGAAGAATAGAAAGAAAAGGCAGTGCAACTGTCATAAATATCAGTTTACTAAAATATCTGTACGAATGCTTCAAGAAAAAGAAAAAAAAAAATCTGTAAAAGATATTTTCTTGATGTGCGACGAGTTCGAGAACTCAGCACTCCAACTCGACGCAACACACAATATATCTGAACGTCTTCATCTTTCCTGCAGCAATTTCAAAGCTACTCAGTAAGTTACTCATTTTGACAATACGATAAAAATTACTGTTAAAAATGATTAATTTTTTTTACTTGCATGTTTGGCTAAACCAAAAAAGTTTAACAAGTTTCAAAATATATATTAATTTTATTGGTCGAAGTTGAAAATAACAAGTTTCTCATTTTGATAATAAGGTAAGAGTTTTTTAAAAAATAAGTACCTTTTTTTACTTAAAACGTAAAAAGAAAAGGAAAAAAACTAACATATCCAAACATGTTTGGAAACAAAAAATTATTTAAAAAGTAGCTTTTACATTTTTGAAGCTTAACCCTCCAAAATGCTTACATTAAAAGAAGTAAATTAACTGAACAGTTTGGAAATAAAAAGTTACACGAAAACAACTTTTTACTCCTTTTAAGGTTAGGCACAGACAGTAGCAATGCAAATTCCGAATGTAAGAAGACAAATAAGTGAAACTATACTTGTATATCACTTACAATAACGAGAAGGGAGACATCACTTAATAAGGATGCATCTGATGGGCGATCCTTCGGCCCCAAGCAACCTCAGAGGTAAGCAGTGCACGGAATATATCCCTGGCTGAGCATCGTCAAGTTTCAGGCCCTCAACAAGGATGGTTTCCTGAAATATTTCAGCAATACTAGTATTATTTATGACGGATTATACGACAAGAAACCTTCATCCATATCGCACGAATTGTCATGGAAAACATTTTGACAGTTGAGATTATATTTGAAATAGCACTGTCAACCAACGCTCCACAGTTTGCAATGTGCATGAAATACAGATCAAGGATCAATAGAAAAAAATAAAAGATCAAATATCTTTTTCGTCTATAAACTTCATTGGCGTAAAATGAGAAACTGATGCACAAAAATGGATATCTAGTTACAATGAGCTAAAAGTGAAACTTTAGAAATAATCAGAGAAATAAAACTTACTCTGCCTTCCAGGAAAACAAGATGAGAAGGGATGAGATCATCAAAAGCAGCAACAGATAAGTAATCAATTCCTACAAGGAGAATAAACAAATGGTAGGATCATTAGCTTCAGAAAAGCACAAAGAAATCATAATTCCCAACCTAGTGGTGAAACAAGAGGCCGAGTTTAATTCACATCTTAATAGAAAATTTAATGCAATATTTTAAGAACATGTTCGGTTTGGAAGGATGAGATAGTATTGGACAGCATTAAGGGAAAAAAATGAAGCTAAAATCTTGTTCATATATTGTCCAGTCATGTCCTTGCATACCAAACATGCACCACAAGTGCTGCTATACTTTACTGGATGTAGGGTATCAGTGTCCCATATGTGTAAGCACAGCATTGTTGTTCATCACAAGAATTTTGTCAGCAACCAAACTAGAGTAACATGTAAAGAAATAAAACTTCTTTCTCGATTGATAAGCCGGGGAGGACCAAATTAGAAAACAAAGTCGCAAGGCTTACCAACAAGTTTAATGTCAGTGTTATTTATGAGCCATTTCGCCCCATCTTTCATGAATCCCACGTAACTTGTGTCAAATTCCTTCTTGTACATAAGGCGCCTGAGAATAAATACCATTTAAGGTCTTGAACTTAGATACTTTGAATATAGCAAATATTCCTGCAACTTAACCAATCTAAGTGCGTACTACTATAAAAATACGTGTCCCGTCATTGAATAGAACACTTGATGGAAGAAAAATAAGTTGATAACCCCCCAGAAGTAGAATGAAAACACTGTACATTTGCCATTGGGTTCACAAACCAAGGAAAAGATGTCGATAAGGAAGTGAAAATTGAAGGCCACAAGATTTTAAAGAAATATTTAAGTTGCCTGTTCTATTAACGAGTACGGTCATGGCATTAATTTCTCTTAAACAAAATTCAATTATAATAGACACCAGTCGCCTGAGAAATATAAAAGCTGATATCAGATAAGGCATCCTTATTAGGCATCCTCAGTTCCTCACTGGAAAAATAGCTACAAGTAAAGTTACCCTTAATGTAAAATTACCTGTCAGTGTTTAGAGTTCTGAAAAGGACTCTTGTCACACCCTTGGGAATATTTAAGGACTTCATAACTTGAGCTGAAAAGAGAAAATTGAAGAGAAGTCAATACTTTCTGCAATATGCACAAAAGGGCGTGAGATGCTAAAAGAAATGAAGTCACTTACTCAAGCAACCACCATGCAGTTAAACACTTGAGACAAACATATTTCATGGATTATACATTTTGGCTAAGCAGGGTACCAATGTGAGCACATCTCATGTGTGCATCCGTAGAGGTCCTAGAGGACATAATGCATGCACAAGTAATCAGAATGTAAACAATTTTCTTATTGAGTACTTTGTCACTCTATCAATTTAAGTCTAATGGCGAGTAGTTTTCTGGGCATATCTTGGAAGAACAACAATCCCTTACCCTCTATTTGATCTTGGTTTTAAATTAGAAGTGAGGAAAATAACTGAATATGTTGAATAAATTCTTAGAAAATGTGGTGGCAAGGTAAAATAAGAATGAAAAGTTGGAAAAGGATGAAAAAACATCATCAGGTTCAAATCCAAACCTCCCTGGTCACTCCTTTGGAATCATGGGGAATTTTGTACCTTTGGAATCACGTCAGTAGATTTTTATAAAAGTTGATGAAATGCGTGATTGAAAAGTTGTCGGTCTTATGAAATATGTGATTAAAATTAATTGTTGACTTTGATTTAGATTAAAATCTAAATTTTAATTTCTACCAAAGAGGGCTTAATGTTTAATTCACTGAGCAGATACATGAATATGATATAAGGAGAGCAAATAAAATAATCCTTCCAGGTGGACGTTAAATTTTAGTGGAATGCATACCCGTTATGTTTTTGTCTCTTGGAACGTCAACAAGCAATGCTGGACCTGTGAAAGTACATAAAGAAAATCAAATTGCTGCATGAAATTGGGTAAGGAAATTATCTGCCAGTTAATTTTATAATTCATCAGTAGCGCATAAGAAGGAAATATCCACATTATGGCACAAGAAACAACAATAAAGAAAAAATTAGTAAAAAGGAAATTATGTCAAGAGAGGGACAAAACGTGACATCATCAAGAACATTCAATCCCCAAGAGCTAGAATGTTCTAGCAACAAGATGTAATAAATTGCAAAGCAAAAGGCAAGACATGTCTTCATTGATTTCTTCAGCCCAATGCACATTAATTATTTTTAATCTAAAAAAGTTGTACCATGTCATAATCTAGCTTCCAACAAGAAAAGATCAGCAAAGAGAATTCGAAGGGTACAAAACAACAATGGAGCCATTAGTAACAACATTGGATTATAGAGTTTAGCAATGTTACCCTTGTACATATTCAAACTTCATCACAATCACTCTTCCAATCTATTCTCAAGTGTGATTATGCCAAATCTATGGGGACCTTGATACTCATAAGTCTAGAACCGTAGATAGAGTTTTGGCAAAACACAAGAACATAATTTTTCCTAAGTTTCTTACGGAGGTTGAAACAAAGTACCTCGGTATACTCTTTCTAAAGAAAACATCACGCGCACAAAACAAAAATACACCTTGCCCTCTTAAATAATTTTTGGGTCTAAAAAAAATTGGATTTGCTTATTAGGGAAGTGGCTTTACGCGTGTGCATTCTCAGAATCTGCCTCATAAAGTTGCTTGTAATTTCATCAAACATGCAACGGTTATAGTTCATACCAGTTACCACCAACGTACAAGCACGCCTGCAGACAAAACTAAGGGGCAAAATTGAAGTTGATAAGTTATTGATTATCCATACCGTTGAGAACTTCAAGGTCCAGGGTGTCAACATCAAATCCGGCATCAAAATAGTGGTCGATAACATGACCAGGTGCATCAACGTGAGTTCCAGTGTGAGTCGGGAGCTTCATCTCAGAGTTATTAGCCAGAGACCCATTCTTCATGCTCTTCGGAAGCCACAAGAATTGGCCGATACCGTCATTGGATTCCCACGACGGCATGTCCGGATGGTACCGGTGGCTGATGTCGATGATTCGGCCGCCACCGTACACTTCACGGCGGACGGGGACAAGATCTTCCTCGGTGGAATCAAGCCCGTAGGGAGGAGGATATGCGGCATCGGTGGCTGCGATGGGGTGGATGATTGTGTAAACCACAGCGCATATTAGCAGAAAGGAGTCGAAGGACTGAAGACGTGCCATTTTCGGAAGTTCCGCAGGCTAATGTTTTTTAGAGATAAGAAGGGAGTAATTCCCCGAGTACAGGGGCTAGATAGAAAATGGGAGTTTGGAAGAGAGTAGGAGTGAGTTCCAATTGTATAATGCCATCCACTATTGACTACCATAATGACATTACATGTCATATAATATAAAAAGTATTATTCGTTCTAATTAGTTATTGGAGTTTTATTACTATTTTTTGAAATCAATGAATAAAGTTTCACCTGGATTATACAACTAGCGACTTACTTGTTTTACAAGCGAATCGAGACAAGTCGAGCATTTGAATGACTGATTTGAATAGTTGGCTCATGAGCATACGAGTCAATTCGTAATCAGAGAGCAAATGCAAGGCTCGCCTTACGTTGGTAGAGCGCGTACTCGCGTATGAGCTAGCTTGTATAGTGTGCCTAGCTGATTGATTTGGCCCAACCATTTAACACATGTGCTTGTTATTCTAGAATACTAATTACTAAGTAAAGATGTATATCGTTATTTATTTTTTTATTAATATTTATAAATGGTCAAACCACTTTCTACACACTCATTTTATGAAATCTATAATACTACTGATTTATCAATCGCTCATTTTTTTTTTATGATTTAAATTATTTATAAACATTTCCCAAACAAGTTTTATACTTGTTTTTGTTCAAATATTTTTTGTAAACAAAGCTACTTAGCTCTATATACCTTCCTCATCCGTGGATATTTTTCAAGGAAACAAGCTTATTCAACCCACAATGTCCCGTACAATTCTTTTTGACAACTATTGTTGACAATTTTGGCATTATCAAAATCTAGACCGTTGATTTAAAATATAATTTTTAACAGTTTTAAAATGGATAAATGTAGTACTACCAAATGTGACATTGTCAACTAAGATTGTACAAGCAGCATGATTTCTTCTCAAAATTTTGATGTTTTATACCACTGTTTCGATTGTGTAATTGGAATATACAGAAAAAGGAACAAGAATATACTTCCTCCAAAATAATCACTTTTGTTGGCATAGGTCAATTATAAGAAAAAGATTACAATGCAACAGGCTGACAATATTTTTGGAAATACAAGGTTTTACAGGCACTAAACAGAAAGAAATAAATCAAATCAATTTTTAGATGCAGACTGGAAAATGAAGACTGCCGTCAAAACTCCCACCAGTGCTGTAACAGCCAGGGCCACTGTAGGCAAGGGGGCTGTGAGCCCAAAATTCTGCAAGATCAAGAAAAACAGCCTCCATAAAAAGCATATGGTGAAAAAACTACTTACCCAGAACATGCAACAAAAAGAAAAGGAAGAAACAGAGAAGAATTCAACAGCTATAACTTGATTTATCAAACTTTCAGTTCTGGAAATAAAAAAGTATAAAGAATAACATAATCGTCAGTACTGAGGAGATGTTATTTCCAATTTTGCATATAGGCTGTAATGCTGGAAAAGTTAACAATGTAGAAGCCAATTTCCGTGAAGGATAAACAGTTGAGAATGTCGGAAAGCAATTTCCATTAGACAATATTAGAGGACAATTCTCTAATGGCCTAAGCTTTTACCTGAGTTGGTTCGATATGTCATCTCTTGTATTACCTCCATTTTGTATGTGTTAATGCATTTAATTAAAAAATGAATACGAGCTGCACGTTAGAAGACGTGTTTGAAGACAATTTAAATAAACGTGTCCCTTTTCAAACAGTTTAAGCTTTTTGATGAGGTGGTTCAATATTTCCCAGCCCACAAGCGAAGGGTATCAACTGCAAAAGCCAGAAGATTCAACACACGATCTGGCTTTCATGACAGGATGTAGTTATTGAATCTGTATCAGGGAACCACATATCTACAACAGATTGGATAAACTTATTCGGTCACACAAAGTATCTCAAACAACAAGAGAAAAGAGCGTCCTTTGAGAAGAACATCCTAAATAAGGTTATCTATAGTTGGAGTCTTGAGAGGGAGAAAATGCTCCAATCTTCTTTTCCTCTAGTCCACTGGAAATTGCTCGAATGCCCTTATCTACATTCCCTATGTTCTACATTAAAAACTCAATTAGTACTCTCCATTCTCTCTTCTAAGCATAGGAATCATTAAGTTCAAGTGGAACGAAAAGCGCTATTGTGACTATCAACCCAAAGGTTGAACTTGAAGACAAAGTAATTGGGGCGTCAAAGATATATAGAAAACATGTGCTTCAAGTCAACCAAATCCAAATTAAATGCATCAGAAACCACACATTTGTTAAATGCTGTAAATAGCTGAGTAAATATAAACCATGCTTATATTCAGTCTCGGTTTAAACTTGTATGTTTAAGATTTATGGGAAACAAGTGAATGGGCAGAATAGAAAGAAGTAACCTAACGTGCAAACTAGAATCAACATAAGCATTTGTAGGCACACGTACCTCTAGAAGTCCTTTCCCTGTTGCTATTTCAATACTAATTGCAGTCGCAAAGCCAACCATTGCCAGACGTCCAAGCCATACATCCAAACTGCTGCCATCCTTAGTGCTCTGCTCACATCTTATGGAAACTGATGTTGCTTTGGTTGCAGGGTTTCTTTGGCGTGGTCTCTGAATCACTGGGAATGAGAATGAGCTTAGCTACTACCCAACCCAGTTCCAGTTCAATTCTACCAACTTTACAACCATAAATAAAAGTCAAGCAAATACAAACCTTAGAATGCACAAGTATAGTGTTAACTTAAAAGAAACTGAAAGCATGTGAAACCATGAAAAAATCAACAAGAGGGAGAGATGGGCAGGTGTGGCCATGGGCAATGGTCTTCTTCCTCCTCTCTCATTACTCATAGTGAGTTGACTAGATAGTGACAGTGAAATCAAATCAAATGGACAGGAGAAACTCCAGTTCTTCCAAATTGCTAATAAATCCTATTTTCGACGCGGCTGTTGACAGTTGAATCCGATTTTGACCATTATTTTCACAATCTCGAAAAGAAGTCCACCACAGCTATTTTATACTTGTTACTGACTGTCAAAATTGCTTCATCTTCGGTTAACAAATATTCTATCCAATTACCAATCATGCCGAATCCCTAACTAAATTAATCAATACTCAGTAAAATCTGTTCCAGTAGAGCCTATCCAATAACCGTAATTCATTCCAATTGCAAACTAGTAGAATTAAATAAAAATCTTCAAGATCACTGAAACACAAAAGTAAATTATTACAGCATACAAAGACAAAGTCGAAGGGCTTACAGATGGAAGAACCGGTGGCGAATGCCGTTCCAAATTTGCGAGAGAATCCAGCAGTTGAATTTACGCTTGCCGGATTTGACACGAAAACATCTGGAAATGCACATATAATCAACCGCAGTTATAGTTGTACCTGAAGCTTGAAGAATAGTACGCATTATAAAATGGGGAAGAAATAGAATTACCTCGAATAGAAGTGTAATAGCAGAGGGAATTGGAAATTTGAGCCATGGCCATTTCTGGTTATATGGAGAAAGTAGATGCAGTCCTCTCCTATCAATTGCTATCCCTCTTTCTCAAACAAATTCAAAGTGAAGAACGAAGATTAGAAAATCGACACGTGTCATATCCTTTTTCCTTCTGGAGATTTTGTGAAATAAGGATCGGTCTCTGATTTTTTTTTTTTTTTTAAGGTTATTTTAATTTTTAAAGGTGAAAAGCCTATTATATATCCTTAATTTTATCTTAATTATATCAAAAAAAGGCTTATGGCATGTTATGGTTCATTTGAAACAACGTCGTTTTACTAATGTCATATCAAACATTAAAAAAAAGTCCAGTTGGCGATCATGTTCTCCCTCGTTCTAATTTCTCAAAGGGCGAAATGAGAATATTTTGTCATCTAAAATACGTATTTATCTTTTTACTCGAAACTTTGAGAATACTTGTAAAAATTCTGAATATTAATTTTGGAGTTTCCAAGTTACAACTACTCGACTCTAGGGCAAACTTATAGATCCCAATTAACTAAGAATTGAGGCAATAGTCTTCTCTTTCGGTGGATCAAACGTGATCTATTTTAACCAGATATTTGTAAATCACAGTGTGAAAAGCTTCAAATATAAACAATAATGGTCTTTGTATTTATTATTCTGTATTTAAAGTCGTTGAATTCTCTAATTTTTCTTTAAAAATCCTAATATTTAAAGTCAAATTCCCTATCTAAAATTTGGATGTAAAGACCTCAAAACATTTAACTGAGATTTGGACGTAATCTATCGTCAAGAACTAATTGTACATTTATGAAATGTCGATTACCAACTCCCTTTTATAGATTAGATTAAAAAATCAAATTTCTGGCTGCTAAGACAATAAATTAAGGACCATCACTGTAATTTTTCAAGAAATAGATAAATTATGAACCAATATATTAATTCAAAATTCAAATATTAAATTGTATTGTAAACTGTGCAATTCATAGAAAATGTGTTTACGAACGTTACTATTATTTTAAGGGATAATTGCATCTGTGGTCTCAAACATTTCAATTTTTTGCAAACTATACATTAACCTTTTATTTTGATGGCTGCAGTCTCAAACCTTTCACTTTAACGACAGTTGGAGTTCGTTGAACAAATTTCATCCAATACTCTGCTAATCAACTTGAAATAAAATGTTTGACTCAACTTGATAAATTAAATGAGGAGTAAATGGTATATTTGTAATTTCTATAATTAAACAATTAAAATAATTAATCAAAACAAAAGTATTGATCATCTTCTCCCCTTCCCCCACACCCCCTTCCCTAAAATAAAAAATTTAGGAAACCCAGTCATTGTCGTCGCTACCGCCCATCCACACGACACCAAATGAAGGAATCCAAAAGTTTATTTCAAACTTTGAAGCCAAGATAAATTTAAAAATATTGAGGCCCTCTTGCATGCTCTAGAAATTTTTGTTTAGAATCCCAACAAGTATCAATGGAAAATTACATGTATCTCATGGCACTAGTTATCTTCAATTCTTTTCAGTTTGATACAATCGCCATCATTTTCCCAACAACTCTATTCTAGTTATGCCAGCACCACTTGGCCCTTTTGGCGACTATCAATTTCTACTATTTGTCCTCTCATATTTGTTTTACAAGGAGAACAAACTATGGCTCAATAATCGATACAACAATTGGATGAACTTCGTTTGTCTAATTAGTAGTCTCATATTATTAACAGTAGTTGATCTTTTTCATGATTTATGTGGCATAATTGGCTTTTGCATATCTACAATTTGGTCATACCCAAATTTTTGTATTGTTGTTTGAGATTTGGGTACACGGTGGCGGCGGCGGCGGCTGATGGCTGGCAGTGGCGACGGTGAACGAGTTTCTTGATTTTTATTTTAGGGAAGGGGTGGGGATGTGGTCATTGAAGAGTATGAATAGTACTTTTTAATTGTTTTAAGTGTTTTATTATATAAATTGTAAATATCATTTTACTCCTCATTTAATTTGTTAAGTTGAGTCAAATATTTTATTTGAGGTTGATTAACGGAGTTTTGAATGGAATCTGTAATCTGTTCGTTGGACTCCAACTGTAGTTAAAGTGAAAGGTTTGGGACTTCAGCCATCAAAATAACAGGTTAAGGTATAATCTGTAGAAAATTGAAAAGTTTGAGACTGCTGCTGCAATTATTTCTTATTTTAAACAATCTCGTAAGTATACAGTAACATCAACTCGTGACTTGCTTCAAAATTTGTAATATTTTTGTTTGTTATTGAAAAGAACAGAGAGTACTACTTTGACTTTATGAACTTAATCCTTCTGCTTTTTTTAGTTTTTGGAATGTTTTGACATTGTAAAGATTTTCTTATCCCTATTTGTTTTAACTTTTTCGTTGGATTAAGTATTGATTAGCGGCGAATCGCAATGAAAGTTTAAATCTTTTCGATTTAGTTGAAACTTTACGGATTACAAATATTGTATATTGAATTCAAACTTCTATAATCGTACTATTCGTTTTAAAAGAGTCTCGCTGTCTTACTCCTCATAGATTTCTATCACATCCATAAAATTCAAATTCGGGAACTTGTTTTATAAAAAACTTAAGTTAAATTTTAGTACTAACGACTCGAGTATAGATGTTAGATCATTATACCTGATGTTACCAAAAATTGCACATGCGTAATTTTCGAGCTTGACGACTAAGAATGAGCACGAACGAGATCTTCCGGTATCTGAAACAAAGACGTCGATGTGTGTTCTCGTCGCCCCTCCGATGCTTAAGTCAGAGAAAGGGTTTTCGAAAATATATGTGCTGAAAATTATGTGTAAAAACATACCTGAAGAATGGTCTCATGTCCTATATTTATAGTGCTGAGTAGTATTTTACTCTTAATGAGATTTGTCATCCTTATTTCAATGAGTGATTATCGGGGTAAGTGTCTGATTAAGACTAGAACTCCTTCAGGACCTAAGATTCCTTGAATGTGGTAATTTGGTAAGACTAGAGTCCTTTGTTGAATTAGCTTAGCCGTAGGATTTCGCAAGGATAATGCCCCGAGGACATCATGCTCGACGACTGCCTGCTCAAATTGCATAAAAGCCACAGTGCGCATGCTCGAGCATTCTAGTGTACGCTCAAGCATTATGGGCCTGCCCGAGGCTGAAGGAAAGTATCTCAAGAAGGTAGAGTTAGGTGAGTGCTCGAGCATAAACCCTTAGCATATTTTGACTATATCACTGGCCCCCATGCAACCGTTCTCGAGATATGAGGATGGTTGCAGTGTCATTGGTATACTCCACATTGCCCTTGCCTATATTTTTCCACATGCTCGAACGCTCACGTCACTAATGATGTAAGCCCTAAGTGAAAAAGAGCGGTAAAACCTAGGTTTTGGATGAGTGACACGTGTCCTGATCCAACGGTTGAAGAGGTGACTCTTGGTCCTCCCTCTCTGAGGACTATAAATACCTCATTTCCATTTCATTTTTTACTTTTTGACTCTCAGTAACTCCTTTGACCTTCCTCGAGATCGAGTATTAAGGAAGAGCTCGAGAACTTAAGTTGTTTATTTA
>CAIGRN010162842.1:0-19011 GCA_903798345.1 Fraxinus anomala | reverse complement strand
TCTTCTCTTGTTCTCTCTTTTATAACAATAATTTCAAATTGTTTATTGTGGGACTTATTTCACTTTTTAAGTTTTAGCAATGATTAAGCAATTTGTTGAGCTGAACTTCAAAACAATAAAATATCACTTGTCAAGAAAAAGGCGCATCGTTTCCCCTCTAGACGTGTCTTGGACACTCAACGTAGAATTAACTGTCTATTTTTCTACCTAAGCGCAAGGCAAGACGGGACATTTTCTTCGAGCCCCGAGCTTAAGCGTGCCTAGAAGGAGCTTAAATGGGATCTTTTAAAACAGTGATTAGTATACGATATTAAATATGGTAAAAGGAAAAAAAAAAAAAAAAAAAAAAACAAGGGATAGATATCTGAAAGGTCTTTTTACAAATAACCCCTACGTGTAACAACTTTCTTGCACAAAACAAAAAAAAAAACATATTTTGTTCAAATTTGTTCAGAAGCAAAACCGTGTTTGGATAAAAGTTTCCGATCTTATTCGAATGATCGAAGTGGGTTCCAATATGAATATACTTACCACTTTCACGTCTTGCTTGCACAATTTGCAATTGGTCAAATTGAGCTAAGAAATCACAACGAAAAAATTCCTATCCATCGACGTGTTATACGAGCAACCCTTTTTTTTTTTTTTTTTTTTTTTTGGAGCTTGTATACTTCAATGTGTCCACATACAAAGTTAACAGTTCGAGAGATGCTTGGTACACTAAGCTCTTATCTGAGTCTCATTCTCTAAAACATCATTTTTTCTCAAATTTATTTTCAATCACACATTCTTCTAATTAAATAATTTTGCATATAAACTTGAATTTTTTCCTTACTTTTTAACCACACATTTTCCAAAAAAAATAGTTTACAAAACTCATTGTTCTCAAAAATGGGGCTCAAACACAGCCTAAATAAGATATATAAAGGTAAATTATCTCACTTGCAATCCTATCCAGTTGAGCATAAAAAAGCCAAGCAACTACCAAATTTCACAAGCGCGCACAAATAAAAACGGACAAGTACAAATTCTGCATGCAGCATACATACATATTGGAAATCAATTTCTCTTCCATTTCTTGAATCCTATGTACCAAAACGAAGCCAATATCTGAAGCAAAAATGGGACAGCATAACCAATCACTAAAACCTACAAGGAAAATTTTATAAGTGAGAAAATCTGAATATGAAAACTAATATCCTCTCCCTGATTTCAACTATGTATGTTACAAAATCTTCTTCTTGAAAGGGTTGTCTACCTATCTGCTAACTTAGAGTGAAGTGTCGGCTGGAACAACGAACAAACACAATAATACAACTAGCATGAATAGGTTCAATATCACCTGCACAGGACAAACCTGACACCAGAATATTGTTTCAACTTGGCAATAGCTTCGGGTGTCTTCCCAAGCTTGAGATCCAGATAAATTGCAGTAAGAATAGCTGGTATACTATTAGGTACCTCAGATAATGCTCTTGTCACGAATTGGTGGGCCCTCTCAAGATCTCCGAGCAATGCACAGTTGGCAGCATAGTTTGCACAAAAAGTTCCTCGAGCCTCTTCAGGCCTGAGGAACTCAGATCCTTGGAATTCAATTGGTGAAGCAGCAGCATTAGGAGCCGCTGACCCACCATTCGACTCCTCACAATCCACCACTTTTTCCACCTTCCACTTTTCGCAATCCTCTTGGCTGTATGGAAACTCCACATTGTTCCCACCAGACACATACGTCATCAAAACGTCAGCAGCTTCCATTGGCCGATTTAACAGGCATAAAGCCTCGGTAGCATACATGTTGCCCAAGAAATTGTATATTCTTGAGCACTTGGGAAGTTTTAGAAGAGATTTTGCTGTCGCCAGGGCCTTCAAGGGATTTCTTAGTGCCAGTTCTACATAAGCCAAATCAGCAAGTACGGCTTGCTTGATCATCTGATTCTCATTAATACAAATATCTTCATATCCAGAAACAGAGTTTTGTAGTGACGCGATATGACAACTTCCACTCTTTTGTTCTTTCACTTCAGCATTTGCAGAAACGTGACTTGACCCAGATGATACAGGAGATGCTAGCTTTTCTCTTGATTCACTTTCTTCAGTAGTCAAACCAGATCCAGAATATTTTCCCTCAGAAATTTCCAGTAAATACAAAGCATTGACAAGACACTGCCAGGCAAGAGACATCGAGAGATCAGGCTGCTTCCCATCACCTAATAAAAGACCTCCCTTCCCAACAAATTCCTGCTGGCCATTTGTCGAATTGCAATATTTCACTGCAAGTTGCCTCCATTTTCCCTTCCCAATGACATGGACTCTGATATCAGATCTGTCAGCTGTGCACGGAACGGACTTTATTAGTCCCTTCTCCAGCGCCACTAGACAGCACTCGGCAATTCGTAACCACAAAAGAGGTCTGTTGTAAAAGATTAGACTGGCCTGCCGGAAACAGCGAACAGCATGGAAAGGTCTTCCACAGGCCAAGTGATGCACTCCACAATTATAGGTTATCAAGAGGGATTTATCCTGTGATAAAGACATGAGCTTCAGAGGTTTTTCCTTCGGTACAAGCGAGCTGCTATTTAGGGCTTTGGAAAAGAATACTCCAGAAGTGTGATATTTTCCAAGTTGGTAATAGATGCATCCAAGATTGTTGTAGTACATGCTAGAAATACCAGTCTCTGCATGGTTACTTGATGCCATCAAAAGCTTAATAGCTTTGCAATGGTTCCCACGAGCATATTCCAGCTGTGACTTCAGATAGAGAGCCGTGGGATAATCTTTTCCACGAGCTACGTTCATAGCCATTTTGACTTCCCGCTTGGCTGCCTTAAGGTTCCTGGTGAGGAGCAAAAAACGAACCTTGTACAGATGCAGCTTAAGCTTTAGATCAGCAGCTGATATGGACTCTTCAGCTTGGGTCCTCAGAAGATCATTAGAAGATGGGAGGCCAGAACGTCTTTCACGGCTCTGTTCGCTGATGCCCAGAGAAGATAATAGCTGTAGCGATTCATCTTCAAGTACTTCCTCTGATAAAGCTGACAAAGAATTTACTAAGGTATTTGCAGTAGTAATTGAATCATAATAAGAGCCGTCAGGAATAGTTGATTTGCTGCGAACTGAAGTAGATATAGACACTATTGCAGGTTGTTGCTGTGCTGAGTTTCCATCATCCACTTGACTGATGCTATTAACACCAAATGCCTTCTCCATGTAACTTATGACATCCTGGACATAAAAAAGTCAAATTACTTGTATTTAAGCAACTTAAAGAATGAGAGGCTTCCCAATATTTAAAGCAGTGTATAGCTAGTTTAAGTTCAGATTGCATGGAAATGTGCCTACAGGCATAGTTGAAGCACAGCACTCAGATGACATGCAAACAAAGATTGCAGAAGCATAAAGCCCCAAAAAGCACAATGCACAAAAACACGGGAGATTCTTGTATTCTCTTTAATCTTAAATTATTTCAGTTTGTCGTGTGATGTGGATATATGGCTTTTGAAAGCAGATTAGTTGCTGACTAGTTTCTTTTTCCTTTTTCTTTTTTTTTTTCCTTTTTTTTTTCGCTGAAATTTCTTTGTTGTTGTTGCAACATAATATCTGAGCTGCATCGTTATTACAGCATCCATTTCACAATATCCATCATGCATTCAAACTTCCGTGATCACCAGGACTTGAGTCAGCAGTTTTAAACAGCTTAAGAGAACACAAGCATATAACATTGTCCCGATTAGGCCGCTTGACTATAATTCTTCAGATCCATCAAATCATAATGAGGATCCAGATGCAGAACAGAACAAAATACATGTTCTATACCATTCAAGTACAAGATAAAAAAGACATCACGAAGGAATTATAACCTTTCCAATAACAAAAAATATTTTGAGAACCATAGTCAACAACCCCACTTCCCACTGAAAAACTGGAAATGTTCTATTTGAAAGGTATGGAAAAGAAAAACGAGTAATTAGAAACCAAAATTTTCCATAAAAACCAAAGACAACCCTTTGAAGCTTTGACAAACATGCTAATAGTATCATCACTTCAAGGAAAGAAGTTAAATATTTCCTATTTTTACAAGGTTTATTTCATTTTGAGAACAATTTTTAGTTCTTTCAAAAATTATAACTTACCGTGGTATCAAAACATTGAACCAATGCTGACTACCATTATCACAAATTTTAGCTAGGCTCCTTCCACCTCAATCATTAGAAGATACCACATGCTAACATCAATTTGTATTGAAAATTCAAGTTTCTTTTACCAAGAAGAGAAGAAAATTGATGCACTGCTCAACTAAAATTCTTAAGTGGTGTAAGGGACATATGACAAGTTGGGAAAAAATCAAACAACAAACTAAGCCTTACCTCTAGTAAATTTGGGGTGGGCTACATTAATTCTTTAACACCATTCCACTATGTTCATTGTGAGATCTACATGGATATCTGCTGCAACTAAATCCTTAGTAACTACAATAAGCCACATCAATTTTAGTCTACCCCTACCTCTTCTAATTTGCTATTGCAAAATTCCGTCACACTTAACAAACGAGAGCCTCCTTATGTCGATCTAAAAAGTGATCCAACCACCTAAGTCGTCGTTCCCTTAATTTATCAGCTGATTCAGCTCCACCACCACTTGTTGGCATATATTTTCATTCTTATCTTATCCATTTTAGTACAACCACATATCCATCTTAAAGTCCTTATTTTCCACTACATTCATCTTGTAGACATATGTCCTTTAATAGCCCAACACTTGGAACTGTAAAACATAGCTGGTCTAATTATTCTTCTGTGGAAGTTGCCATTTAAACCCAATGGAATCTTTCTATCACATAGAATTTTTGTAGCACTTACTCCATTTTATCCAACCAACTAAAATCCTATTCAGAACACCCTCTTCAATTTCTTATTCCTTGTTAATTGATTTTGGAACAACATGATCATATGTACTAAATCCATTAACTTGAGAATTTTTTTTTAAAAAAATGCATGAAAGAGAAAACAAAACTTATTTCATGCACACATAAAGTTGTTAGGTTTCACACAAACTGAAATAAAAGTGTTAGAAAAGCTTATATATAAAGAGCACGGGTAAAATATTTGAACTTACAGCAGATCTGGATGCATGGTAGGAAAGTAACGAAACATCCAGCAACAAGAGGCAAATACGCAGAGCTGTCCCCTGCACGTAACCATATAAGGTCAGGTAAATATGCATCAAACATTGACACGCCAGCTCCAATGGTGTGTCGGCGCTTCCTAGAATTTAACAAGTACACCCAACTTCATTAACAATAATAAGGCTACTGCTATGACTGATTACCTCATCAATAGGTTCAATGTTCTGATATAAAGCTTCCAAAAATGAGAACGATTTTGCATAGTCATGAAGATGGAACCAGATAACTGCCTGCAATCAGATTCAATGCATATAAAAATACACCAGGAAAGATTATAACCCAACTCAAGAGCAACGCCAACATCAAGAGAACATACTATGTTGAACGTAGCCACTGCTGAACTGTCGAACTCATTGCTGTAACCAACTGGTGAACTAGAAAATTGATGCACCATACCATTACTGCCTTCCACTCCAGCTGTAATTTTGCTTCTGTCGTTGCCGAGAACCTCTACATATTCTCCAGATGCACAAGCAAGCTCTTCACTTCGTTTCTAAATTGAATAAAATAAGTCAATAGAACATAGATTATGAAGAGCCTAACACTTACATACTTATATATCCACTATTAAGAACATTATGTCAAGGAACAAGGACCAAAACATAGGTCAAGGTTTGGTCCACCACCGCTCTCTGTTTAATTGTGGAAAATGATGGGCAGTTTGTGAAATCAGATGTCATCTACAACAATATTACATATTAAAATGTTTACAGTTATGTATGCCATGTTTACATCAGTAAATGTATGCTTATATATTCCACAATGTGAAAATCAAAAGAGGGAAAGGGGAGAATTTTAAAATTCATATAAAGAGTGAGAGTCAGATATAGGGTAAATAGTTGAACACAATTAATTCATAAAAAGGATAGAAAATCGATCATATACTCAAAATCCTTATTCTCCACTTTAAGCTAGTCTTACAAGACAAAGTAAAGCTTTAGTTCACTTATCAGATAACTGTGTAACTAAAAATATTCAATATGCAACTTTCTAAAAAGTTCTTTGCATTAATTTTGCATGCTGAATAACACTTGTAGCAAAGGACATTAAATAACTTTTAGAAGGTGCAAACACTTTTTCTTGTCTTACTAATTCTTTTTCGAGAACATGGATAAACTTCATAAATTTAATAGAAAGGAGGCATCATACACAGCCAAAACTTTCACTAACTAGTGACATTGGGCATTACAACATGAAATTTCAGCATTCTCTGACATAATCTTATTTGAAAAGTTTTTAGGCCTTCACGAAAGCAGACTCTTTTAATCTATAAATCCTTGCAGGCTTAACACTAGTCAATTTCTGGTGTAATACTGACTACATGACTTGTGTCAGAATTTTCATTTTTCACATTTTATTCACATTTTAAATGTTTGCTTCTTCTTTTTTTAATGTAATTTAATAATACTTATAAGAACTGGGAATTCCTCTCCAATTTTTCCTACAATGGGCATGTCACAAAAAAAGTGAGAAACAAAAGAAATATCTGTCCAATAGTAATGTTGCTACCAAGGTTGACTCGATTCTCCAAATATTCTATAATGAAACCACTCGAAAAAGCTTATCGCAGAAAAGAATACAGCCAGAAACATAAATGTCTTTAAGTATTCATATATGCATCTCCACGTCAAATATCAATACCATAGAGAATCCATATAATGCTTACACAACCATGTCAGGTTTCCTCGTTTAGAGACATGCAATAATATCAAGAGTGCCTCAGGTAACTAGGCTTCTCCCAAAAACTCTTGCTTCACAGGGCAAGAAAACATCCACACACTATATAGGCAAACATGAGCTTGATGGGAGAGATTTTTCCAAGTAAAAAGTGATTTTTTTATTTTTTATTATTTTTATTTTTTTGGAGAATATGTGGTTAAAAAGTAGAGAAAAGTTATGGATCTCATAGAATGTGTGGCGATTTTGGGAAAAATGATTTTTAAATAAATCTCCCCGGACAAGCTCTAAATGAATAACAGGTTGCTACTTACGTTTATTAAAAGGAGTTGTCTAAACCACAAACCTTGACATTTTCAAGTGCTTTAATAAGCCTCCTAGGATTTGAATAGCCATCTTGAATATTCTCCGCAATTGCAATGTTATGAAGAACCTAAAATGGCAAAGGAATTACAAATAAGCAATAAAGAAACATGAGCGAAACTTTCTATGAAACAAGTAGCTCAGATTTACACTATAGCAAACTAAAAACTTTTGATAATAAAATGTACAAATGGAATTTGTTGCGTGCCTATATATTCTAGTACAAGATGTCAGCATTTAGACAACAGCCAGTCAAACAGATCATGTGACCCGCCCAAATAAAATCAAACTGTAAATTATATAAACCTATGACTTTCTTTTCCTTTTCCTTTTTTTTTCCTTTTTGTCAGAAGTGTATTGTATCATAAAGAAATGAGATATTCTTAAAAACCAAAGAAGATTTTTCTACAAACAATCACAACAATAATTCACTAATAGATAACCTGAGTGTATATATGGAAATTTGTATATATAACATACACTTGACAAGTTCCATTAAAACCACTAACATGAAGTCCAAAATACAAGATGTGTTCAACCCATCTTCAACACAAACCAATCTAAACCTGCATGTGAATGAGTAGACTGGCATTCAAACCACGTTTGAACAGTCCAATTGATCCTCCCGAAACCAATGCAACCCAACATTCCATGCCGTTTGGTATCAATAGAAAATTAATGGCTTTACTAGTGAGATCTTGTGGGTTACGGTTCTACATTTTTTATTTAAAAATGTAACTTTATCGTTGGATTAATTTAAGGTTGAAATAAAGCTGCAATATGTTGCAGAATTAGGTGCATACTATTTTGCTTCTATTTATTCCAATTTCTTTCCTGATTATAAGGGCAGTACGTGTTGTTGCTGGCCAAATTTATTGGGTGGGTTGTTCCTATTTATGGGAACAACCCACCCAATAGAAATAGAGGTCGGACTGAAAATCAATCAAGCTTTGATTTGTTTGGGAGGTGCTAATCCCTCAGCACATTAGCAACTTATATTCTTTCCATCTGTATTTTCTCATTCCCTCCCAAAAGTACTGAGCTTCTAAAATTGTGATATATCACATGTCCTCACGAAATGAACCAAGGCAATCGTCCATCGACCTGATATAGTCCAATATACACAACATAGTGGTTAAATTTACTTCGCAAGTAGCTTATGTCCATGCAGAAGACAATCTGACCATTATGCCCATGTCCATTTCTAATTTTAGCTGCGTCTAGTGTGCAAAAATTGAAAACAACTCTTGATACCCTAAACACGATTTCAACCCCAAATAAAAATGAAACCTAACTCTATTTTCACCATAAGAGAACTTAAAAATGTATATGAAGTGAAACTTCAAAGTTTAAATTCCAGAATGCAACGAGAACACTGAAAAGAACACTGGCCAGCCTCGTAAACTTTGGATTAAGACAAACAATTATTGTTTCTAAAATTTCCAAATCTTCAGAAATTATGTTTTCTCAAGCAAAGAAGAAAACAATTGTTTCCCACTCTGATCATAGATATTTTCACTATAAAAGAAGTTAGATCTCTCAAACCTGGATGGGATGTAACTATTGTTCATGTCAACAACTATCCCCTACTTCACTGATTATAAAGCCTGCCAAGTTTTTGATGTTTTCAATAATCTCTGATCAACCACATTGCTTCCAAGCCTCAAAATTCCAAATGCTATTGATAAACTGTATTTCATCCATTGCCCCCACAATCCAGACAAAGAACAAAGCAGAAGCATAGTCTGAGAGAACTAGAGAAGATAACTACTTCTAAGAAATGTCCCTAAATGCGTTGAAATTAAAACTTTTTTTGTGGAAAAACTATAACCTAACATGATGCAACTAAAAATTCAAGGCTCTATATGCATTATGACATTAGTCTATTGCAACCTCAAAATTCCGGTTTCTGCAAAGAGAACAGAAATGCTAAACTGATTTTCTGTTTCTTCCCATAAATCCACTTCAGTTACCCTGCATGTGCATTTTCCCAAAATCCAATACATAAAAATCAACTCAGATTCTAATAGGAAACGGAACAAACATAAAACTCAATAAAAAAATTAGTTTAATTCAAAACTAATCGCCATAAAATGAAATTCTTATAAACCAATAAATTCAAGATTAATTAACCACCTTTGGGTCATCCTCTTTCCTCTGCAAGAGCTGATTTAAGACTCTCAGACAGTCCACACACTTCCCCGCTTGAAAGAGCAAGCCGGCCTCCTTAGCAAGCCCAGAGGCAATTGACAGAGAACCATCGTCCTCCGATACCGCCACTGCCGTCGAAATCAAAGCATCGCTACTCGCAATTGGGAATGACGAAGAAGTTGAATCCATCAACACGGAGATCGATTTAATTATCCCAAAATGCACTAGAGATGAAGAAAAACCTCAGCTTCTTTCACTTCAATATCTCACTCGAGTGTTACGACCAAACCCTAAGTCATAATTACAAGAACAGAAAATCAATGTTGTATAAATGTACACGCAAATATATATACGTGTGTATGTGTGTGGATTGCGATAGTACGGATAGAGAGAAAATCTTAAGATAGAAAGTGTGGTGAAGATTTCATAGGAGGTCACCTAACTTACACGTTTATTTGATGTTACTCATTTAACTTCAATGTCATTCGTTTTAATTGCATAACTTACATTTGTGTTTCAATTTGACTGTGAATTTCTTTCAATTTGACGTCGGATCGACTCCGGCATTATTTCCNTTAAGATAGAAAGTGTGGTGAAGATTTCATAGGAGGTCACCTAACTTACACGTTTATTTGATGTTACTCATTTAACTTCAATGTCATTCGTTTTAATTGCATAACTTACATTTGTGTTTCAATTTGACTGTGAATTTCTTTCAATTTGACGTCGGATCGACTCCGGCATTATTTCCGTGCATTCTTAGTACTATAATTTTGTTGAATTTTTGTAGTTCGAGTTACATAAAAAAAAAAAAGGAATTAGGTTATCTTCATCCATTTCATTTCTTTTGAAAAATGAAGAATATCAATAGGGAGTAACAATGTGACGCTCATAGTCCGATTATACCTCTCTTCTAAATTAATGTTGTAAGCAAAATAAGTATTCAAACTCCTCCTTTAGACCTACACGAGTGCCCTAAAGACAAAATTGTTGATGCCAACTTATTTAATGCACCATTTCATGACACGTGAGACTAATCATTAGTGCTGATCACATGTACATACAGAAAGTTCAATTGAAACTAAAATGTAAATGGGTGATCCAATTGAAACAAATCAAAATTGAACAAACAATGCAAAACAATCTTGTAAAATGAATGATTAATCTCAGGTAACATATTCACAGGCTTATGGAGCTAGAGTGAACCGCGAGCGGGAACTGTTGGTTGGTGAGACTTTCATGATTAGCAAAATGTGAATTGCAATATCTAACCTTTGCTTTGGCCAAAGTAGTGAACCTATTTTCCAACCATTTTTTCGTCCGATTTTTACCTCTAACCTTTGAGAAATTACGAACTCGGACCCTCTCTATGGTTTATGCCAATTTTTTGGTCAGTACAAGCGAACCGCACAAATCATTTTCATAATGGGTAAAAATATCAAATTATTTTAACAAATTAAAAAAATAATACACACTATCTAAAAACAATAATTAAAAAAATAGCTTATTTAAAAAATAAAACACTATTCTTCCTCATCAAGATTGTCACCACCGCCACCAATATCCAACACCACTTGTCGTTGTTGCCACGATATATACATCTACCATGGCACCACTACTCACCGTCGCCCTACTATTGTTGATTGCCACCCCCACTCTCTTCCCATTACATGTGTGAACTAGAGGGAAATTATCTCTCTCCCGATATTATTAAAATGGGAAATGGTAGGGGACACGTTGGGTGCAATGGTGGTAGGTGTATGCTTGTCAATTCGTGTATGTACTTGTCACGTTTTATAGATTTTTTCTTTATATTTTATTAATTTGCTTTAAGTACATGGATGCTTTTGCGCTTCATTGAAAGGCATGTGCAAGTTTCTTGACTTGACTTATTTAGGAGTGAGCAACATTCAATTCTATTTAAGTTCAATGAAAATCAAACTGAACCTATTATGAATGAGTAACTTAAAACTAGAATCATAGTTTCGATCTCTTAGTACGAGACTAAATTGGTTCTGGTTCGAGTTTCAATTCGATCAAGCCCGATTATTTTAATTAAAGTTGTCAAATTCATTGACGGGTGTAAATGGGCTGTACAACTCTATAAATTCTTAAGCTATAATTGCTCATGTATCAAAACTTTTCATAATCTCGTCAATGAAATGATTTATATTGATGCTAATGATTGGTATTTTTCAAATTTAATGAAAAACAACAATTTACGTCAACTGGTTGACTAAAAGCATAATGTTATTGGCTTGAATGAGCTCTTGAAAAATATGTTCCATTCTCATTTTCATTTTCTTTATACTTTTGAGGGATTAAAAGAACACAAGCATCTTATTAATCGATAATTACATGTTATGAAATTTAAAGATCCGTATGTCTTGAGTACATAAATAACATCGTAATGAATTGAATATGAGCTAGTGTCCTATGGTCAAGTTTTGAAGAAAAAAAGTAAATGGCTAGGTACATTGCATTGGCCACTTACAAAATTGATCGATTCTCAATTATAATACCTATGATTGTTAGAACTTAAGTGGAATCGGATCGATTTCGGTTCAATTTATTAGTTCTAATAACTTTTTCCCACCCAACTTCGCCCCTGAATTGGACAGAAACGGTCCAGAAGAATTGAATTTGCTAATTTGTCAAAGGTCATGGAGAAAAATTGGACGAAAATTTTGGATTTGGGACAAGATTACTAATTTGGAAAAAAGATTGGGGACTAAATTTGTAATTTACTCAGAAAGGAATAGGTGTACCCGTACCTTTGGGCATGCACCGAATTGTTGTACTGTTGATGTGTTTCCATATAACTTGGCCACCTTTGAATTTATTTGACTCGGACCAATTGAGACAATGTTTCAACGGACCCCAAGCCATACAGTTTGAAATGTTGCTTTTAATTAGGGTGTATTCATTGCAATGAAAAATGATTTCTAAAAAAATAATATTTTATTTATTCTGAGAAAAACAAAAACCTACATTCAAAGAAAGTATTTTTCTCAAAAATAAACTTTTGATTAGTATAAAAGTTTTCATGGAAAATATTTTTCATGAAAAAACAATGATAATCAAACACTCTAAAAATTGAAATTCGGGTGAAAAAATGTCATTTTCCACGAAAACTTTCCAATCAAACACAACCTCTTAATGTAGTTTGTGAGACACAATAATCAAATTTGTCACAGCTGAATAATTAGGCAATAAGTTAGTGGTTCAATCAGCATGTTAACGATCCAATCGGGTAGACTAATGTGCAAGTCAATTTATGTTTACTTGATAGCTTGTGCGTTTTGGAAGGCCAAGAATACACAATATTAGATCAAGAAACAAGAATACTTTAACATTCTCTGAAAATAAAGTGCAGAAAATTAAAAGAACGCCATCGATATATTTCGGCATAAGCCCCGAAAGTTTGGTAACCACTTTTAACACCTACATCCCCATTTGAACATGAAAAAATTGGATTATGCTCGGTTCCACTATAATGCCCAAAATGGCGACAAAAAGTTACAATAATGTTCAGTCAATCACAAAGAAAAGATAAAGAACACTTATCTTTCACAAAGTACAGCAACAAAGGATCGCTTCAGAACCTCAAAAAATCAAACCAAAAGCACAAACACTTCCTAATAGATATTCACTCATAATATCATCACAAAAGAGGCTACAATATTACAGATCGCCTTCTCAAATCAAGAATTTGAGAAGGAATTACAAACAGATCAGAACAGAGTGAGAAACCATCACAACAGGCGCTCTCACGAAGAGAACAGAAAAATGGAAACCCTAAAGCCAAAAGTCGAGAATGCCAATAGTAGAACCATCCAAATTCAAACCAACAGCCAAGATATGTCCACGTGTCGCAATCCGGTTGAAAGTGTGATTTAACAAAATCGCATTTGGCTAACACGTTTTTCACAAATTATGGGAGCAACATTATTGAACCCGGTTCAATTCCCACATGTTTGACCAGTTTTCATGTCCAATTTAGCCCATGTTTAGTGGTGATTAAAATTATATTTTTAGTAGATTTTGATAGAAGTTGATAAAATTGTGAGTTGAAAAGTTGTGAAATCCATAAAATATGTAATTAAAATTAATTGTTGACTTTGATTTATATTAAAATTAAAATTTTAATCGGAATCAAACATGGACTTATTCACCCGAACATATAGTTATCTAAGTCGACAAGTCTTTAGTTAGAAATTTGGTTATATTCACACCACATTTTTTTTTTATGAATACATCACATTTTAATTATATTAAAGGTCATTAATTTTTATTCATTATCATACTTATATTCTTAATTTTTTCATCATCACATTCTTAATTCTAACATTTCATTAAATATAAAATATTATCCTTAATCATGATTTTCGTCCAAAAATATTGATAACGTGCTTTAAAATGAGTGTCAATATGTAATTATATTTTAGCGGTATTATCTGTTTTGATTGTTTATGAACCTTTTGATTTTAATACTGTATGATATTTGTAGACCACATAAAATTTATCCTTATTCTGGTGATTGATATTTTTTAACTAGATCCACAATCAATGCAGAAACAACCTTTCAACAATCCACCTGTCCATGCCATACACCCCAACTAATCTCCAAGATTATTGAATCAATCATACCTTGCCGCTTCGAACTCTTCTTCTCTGATTAATTCAAGTAATCACCATCATTTATCAAGGTATATGTCATATTCTCACTTTTCTCGTGCTCATCGTACCTCTGTTACTAATATCTCTTGTTTGATCGAACAAAAAACATATAAGAAGGCTTGTAAAAATCCTAAATAGATCGAGGCAATAAAGGCTAAAATTACCGCTCTTGAGGCAAACAAAACTTGGTCTCTGGTCTCCCTTCCCTCGGGTCATCGCCCCATTGGATGTAAAAGGATGTTCAGGATCAAATATTATTGTAATGGTATTGTTGAAAGGTACAAAGCCTACCTGGTTGCCATGGGATTTACTCAATCAGAAGGCATTTACTAGTTACTACATAAAAACTTTTTCTCATGTTGTCAAACTCACCACTCTCTGGTGTCTTTCTTGCTATTGCATCCATCCGTGGTTGGAACCTCCACCGAATAAATGTAAAAAATGCCTTCTTACAATCCTACTAAAGAGGTATACATGCTGAACTCCTCCTAGCTTCATCCGACAGGTGGAGCTATTTGTGCATAGTAAAAATTGAGAGCTGGATATTGCTGGAAGAAAAACCTTAATTATCATATCATTCACGGTGGTATATATACAACTTATGACTGATGATTTATTACAACAAAATAGAGAAGAGTATACTACATCACCCTACGAGAATGTGACAAGTGTCTAACTGATTATATTCCAATCTGCACAAATTCAGGAAATTAATTCTAGCACTAAATGTATTGTTATGTTTTTGGTTCAATCCTAACACTCCCTCTCAAGGTAGAGTGTCTTTCAAAGACTCCAAGCTTGTCTCTGAGAAATGCAAACTTGGAATATCCAATTGGTTTTGTCAACAAGTCTGCTATCTGATCAGAGGATGGAACATATTGGATTTCTAATTCCTTTTTCAGCACTTTATCTCTTACAAAGTGAACATCTAGCTCAATGTGTTTTGTCCTTGCATGATA
Source organism: Fraxinus anomala (assembly GCA_903798345.1). NCBI lineage: Eukaryota > Viridiplantae > Streptophyta > Magnoliopsida > Lamiales > Oleaceae > Fraxinus > Fraxinus anomala. The sequence goes on along the minus strand of CAIGRN010162842.1, from coordinate 4,002 downwards.
CGCGGGATTGAATGCTAGTGCTCCTGCACTCAAGTTGTCACACCATATCTTGGGAGTTAGTTCCTGTGCCACTCCAACTTCTTTGAGCAAAGACATTATCCATGTAATCTCTGAAGCACGGTGAGCCAAGGACCTGTATTCAGCTTCTGTACTTGATCTTGCAACAACATGTTACTTCTTTGAGCACCATGACACCAAACTGTCACCAAGATACACATAATAGCCAGTAGTGGAACGCCTGTCATCTGGGCATAATGCCCAATCAGCATCAGCAAAAGCAACTATGTTCAAGTCTTCACTTTTCTAAATAACCAAACCATAGTTTTGTAAACTTTGCAAGTATCTGAAAACCCATTTAAGCACCTTCCAGTGTACATCAGTGGGAGCTTAGAAAAATTTGCTTAGCTTGTTCACAGAGAAGGCAATATCTGGTCGTGTGTGTGTGTGTTAGATATTGAAGTGCACCTACTGCACTTCTATAGAGTGTTGGATCATTAATGTCTTTACCTTCATTTTGTGCTGATGTATGTGGACATGAATGCCTCAGTTCAATGCCTGATTTTAAAGTAATTTGGTTAAAGTTTCTATGCTCACCCCCAGTCTAATTGTAGGACTTTTATCTTCCTTTCAAGATTAGTTTCTACCATTTGTTTAAATAGAACAAAGATGCCTAAGGCTTCTGATTTTTGTTTCACAAGGTAGATCCAAGAGTACCTGCTATAGTCATCCACAAATAAGATATAATACCTAAAGCCTAAGGTAGAAATCTTAGGTGCAGGTCCCCACACATCACTGTATACCAAGTCTAGGGGATTAAGAGCACGTGAAATGGAGTTGGCAAAAGGTAAAGCATGGGATTTTCCCAGTTGACAAGCTTCACAGAACTGTGGGATTTCATTAACTTTGATAGATTTATTACATGACTTCAAGACTAGACTCAATATATGATATGATGGATGACCTAGTTTCTTATGCCATGCATCTAACTGTGGCATCTTAACACTTTTGGCTGACTCACTGCAGCTTTCATCAACTGAGAAGACTGCAAGGTTGGAATTATTTTTGTGGCTTGACTTCTTGACTGCAGGTTTGGGTTTTGAACTGAGCAACTCCAGTTGATATAGTCCACCTCTAAGTGTCTTTTGCAACAGTATTTTCTTCGATTGCAGGTCCTTAATAACACAATGATGAGGATAAAATTCCATAAATACATTATTATCAAATGTTAGCTGTGACGCACTGACCAAATTCTTTTTTATGGCAGGCACATGCAACAATTTATTCAGTGTAAGAGATTTTGCACTCAATGTAGGAATATCAGTTGCACCAATATGAGCAATGTTCATACTATCTCCATTACCAACAAATAACTTTTGCTTACCTCCATACTCCTAGGTAGTGAGCATATTACCTTTGTCAATAGTCACATGGTTGTTGGCTCCAGAGTCTGCAAACCAACTAGTGTCTCCAATAATGCTAAGTGAGGCAGTATAGACTGTAGGAGGTGAGTTCTAAGTCTGATTGCTTGGCCTGCTTCCCATGAACCTGTCATCATATCTATTATAGCACCAGCTAGCTGAGTGGTTAATGAGGCCACAAATTTGACATGGACCTTGATTTTCAGCTATCCTTAATGCTCTTCCTCTTCCAGTTCTACCTCTGACATTTAAGATTCTCCCAGGTCTGTTAAATGTTCCACCTCTTAGTCTACCTCTTTGAGCTAAATTGACACTGGGTTGGTTAGTATTTACTGAGGCCATCTCATTCCTCACTTGATTGAGGTACTCAAGTCCGCTCTCAAATGTCATAAGTACAGATGAGAGCTCATTCCAAGAAATATCATCTCTGTTGTTGATTTGAACCACGATTGGTGTATATTCTTCATCTAGCCCAGCAAGAACTTGTATTACCAAGTCACTGTGATCGATTTTCTTTCCAGCAATTTGCAAATTATCTGCCAGTTGTTTGATATTTGCAAGGTACTTATCCATGGACATGGATCCCTTCCTAGTTCTTTTCAACTCACCAGTGAGAAATGTCACCCTTGATCTATTCAATATGACATAGCTTTCTTTAATGGCATTCCAAAGCTTGCTGGAACTAGTGCTTCCCATGACTCTCATGGCTATCTCAGGTGTCATGGAAGAGTACAGTCATCCCATAAGCAACTGGTCAATCGAGATCCACTTGTTATACTCAGGATTTTGAAACATCTCGACAGATCCTCCTTCTCCTGTGGCATTTGAGTTGCTATGAATTCTGGGGGACATGGCTTCGTTCCTAACAAATATTCCTCAAGATGGTGGCCTTTAACTATTGGCATTATCATGTTTTGCCATAGCAAGAAGTTATCCTTATCCAGCTTCACAGAGGGAGTCTGTGTGAGGTTCAATCCAAATGGAGAAACATGATTCACTGTAGTTTGTGTGGAAGCTGTGGTATTTAGCTCAGTAGAGATAGTTGGGTTTCCTGAACCGACGTTGGCCATTAGCTCTGATACCAAGTAAAAATTGAGAGCTGAATATTGCTGGAAGAAAAACCTTATTTGTTATATCATTCATGGTGGTATATATACAGCTTATGACTGATGATTTGTTACAACAAAATAGAGAAGAGTATACTACATCACCCTACTAGAATGTGACAAGTGTCTAACTGATTATATTCCAATCTCCAATCCTAACATGCATTGACCCCACAAATTTTTGTATGAGTTGAAACAAGCCCCACGATCATGGTTCTACAAATTTCTATGCCATCAATAAAATTGACTACTCTCTATTTACTATTTTGCTAAACATTTGTTTGGTTTTTCTAAAAATTATATTTTAGTAGATTTTGATAAAAGTCAATGAGATACAAAGTTGAAAAGTTGACAAAAGTTGCGGATCTAATAAATGTATGATTAAAATTAACTTAATTTTTATCAATTTTGTAGCTAAATAAAACAGAAACTTAATATGGCTTACACGTTTGGCAAAATCAGTAATCACAAGAATGCAACGAATAATATAAATTACTAAAAAAGACTTACCTAATCAATATTTCAAACTTTAGTTTCAATAAATAACAATCTAAATGTAGGTTGAATATGAATGAATCAAATCATGAAGGATATCTGAGTTATTTTTCTGGAATGACTTGCTCAAAATTTTCTTACTTTGATATCGTGACACCAATTAAAATTATTTTATTTACACATAATTTTTTATTTTTTAAAAGAAGAAATTCAATTTTTATTATCATGTATGTGAGAAATTTTATTTATTTATTTTACTGCCATTAGGCAATCTCATCGAATCGAATCCAATTGAGCGGTAAATAATTCTTTTGAATAAGAATATCCTCAAAAGTCTCTTTATTTTTAAAGAGCCTATTTAGCAATTTAGAGAATATCTACAAATATAGAGAGTAAAAACTTTTTAACTAATCTGAAACCTATTTATTTTTAACATTTAATTTTATTACTTTCAAAAAAAATTATTATTTTTTTATCTTTTATGTTCACTAGATTCCCTTTAAATTATTAAATTATTATTTTTCCCAATGAAATTAAAATACTTTGAATATATTTCATTATAGTCAAACTCACTTTTTATTTTGAAATGTTAATGTAAAGAGTTTTTTGAAATATAGTTTTTTAAAATACTATGCCTCTATTTGGGCTCAATTTTATTCAAAATACATTTTTCACTTTTTTCTTTTCAACTACACATTGCCAATAAAGCTCATGTTTCACAATAATTATTCTCGAACTTTTTTTCTACTTACTCATTTTTAACTATACATTTACACAATAAAATATTTTATACGTGAACCTAAATTTTTTCTCTACTTTTTAACCACATATTTTTCTAAAAATTTCTATTCATATTTTTTGAAAATAATGGCCACCAAACAGGTGCAAAATAATATTACAAGTAAATCTAAATTTTTTTCTTTTTTAATTATATATTTCTTTAAAAAATCATTATTTGAAAAAATATATTTTTTTTTTTACCA
>CAIGRN010162822.1:0-13879 GCA_903798345.1 Fraxinus anomala | reverse complement strand
GATAAAATCAAATCTCAATAATCACGGTTAATAAGGTGGCATCGAAGGTTTCTTTGATGCCATTAACGAAAGAAACTGTGATCCTCATAGGGTATTCGTCAGTGCGGCGCTTGACCTGGACGTGGCATGATGGATTGCATTCCTTGGTTTCACGGGAGATAAGTATTCTCACTGCGTGACACTTGGGCTTGCGATCATCACGTTGCGCCAAGAACTCCATGGAGGAGGCTATGTGTGGGTCGAGTGCATTGAATTCGATCCTCACCTCCTGCAAAAACTTCAATATTTTTTTCCGTGTGTTGACTGTGTATTGCTAAATAAGCATTTCTTAAATAATAACATGGGAATGAGGTCAAACAGTTTAGTCACAAATTTTATAATTTAAGCCTTCAATCAGAAAATTAGTATAAACATAAATGTTTTTACCTGAAATTTAGCCCTTGTTTGTTTTAACTAAAAATTAGACTTTTAGCAAATTTTGATAAAAGTAAGTGTGTAAATGAAAATTGGATAAAAATTGTAAATCCCATAAAATACATAAATGAAAAGAAAAATTCTGTCCAGCACCACAAATGCTTCAACAAGTGTCCAATTTGTGCTAAATAACATTTCTCGATTGAAAATGAGTTTTAAGAAAAATGTATTTTAAACAATGAGGATCGAATAAGAAATTAGTAACTCTTAAAATCCCCTTGACTATAGTCTATACATCACATGCACAAACTAATCCCCAAATTCAAGTCAATCTTCAATTTCAGTATCAATTGTTTTCTTCCTGTTCTTCATCTATGGGGTTTTTTGGGCTTGTTTGCAAAAGGGTATTCAGTTTTAATTGGATTCTAAGTTGCATGAAGAAATTTTTAATGGAAGAATCAAATATTTACTAACCGTGGCGTGTACGGGAAAAAACTATTAGGGGGATACTAGGCACATTTTAATTGAATGTTGGCAAATAAAAAAAAAACCACCATACAAGTGTTGCACTGACAGTACCTGTAAGCTGCTTGACAGTTATTTCCTTGTACAAAACTCAATCTTTACCTGCACCAAAGGTTCTTCACCCATTTCAATACTTGAATCAAGATTGTTTTTTGTTATTCTCATAAATGAAGGCTTCATCTATTCTCATTTAATACTACGATTTTTTGGACAAAAATCCCAGTAAGGTTGATCTCGAAAAAAATTTACGAGAAAAACCCTATTGTTGACAAATAAGTAGAGATCGAAATTTGAAATAATGAACCTTCAAAGTGTAAATAAAAAATTTACGATATATGAAGATCTAAGCATTATGCACTTAGCAACATAATTACATTCTCTATGCTAAATGAACAAATAAATGTTTCGTGCCAATTTGATCTTCATTTTTTTTTTTTTAAACTAAAAGCTTTGTATCTGACACATGAATTCAACTATTATAAAATAAAAGATTAAATGAAATTCTTAGTCAGAGGAATGGGCGTCAAATTTCAGGCAAGTTCTTTCAATTTATTTTATGGAAGTGAGGAAATTTCCTTTTTTCTACTATTTAAAACATATAGAATCATAAAGATGAAAATACTAAAAAAAAAAATCAGTTATCCTTTAAATATTGTTCTGATAGCGGGAGCCTGATTTAATTTCACCTTGTCGGCATTAGGTTATTTTCATACTAAGTACTACATGAATTAGTGCAATCCATTTTTGGTATGTACGAGGATTTAATAGTAATATTGTTGCTCAAGGATTGATTGGAGGCTTCAACAAAGCACAAATATTAGTTTTATGGACACAGTAGTTGGTTAAACCATTTAGAATATTGTAAAGATTGAATATATTTTTTTTATAGTTTTTTTTATCTGTACAAAGTATCGTCAGTGATTGCCAACGATATAATGGAATGACATTAGTAATCGTCGATAAATATGCATCGGTAATAGCTGATGAAATATTAAAAATAAAAAAATAAAAAGTGAAGAAACTACAAATGCTTATTTGTCGGCTTTCAGCTATTGAAGCACAATCGGAGAGATTGCCGATGATAAATTCTTGGTTCAAGTGCTGCTAAATATCTAGTTTTCACTATGTCATGATGTCGTGAGATGTTACCCATGTTCTCCTATTCCTTTCTAACCATAAAGTATTAAGACCCAATGTCAATCAAGATAGCATGAATAATCATGCGAATTCACGAAAACAAATTCTCATTTGCTTGTTGTTCACGTAATCAATCTCGTGGTGTTTCGAAAATTCGATTGATTTAGGATTGTGGAGATCATTATCGACATCGAAATCCCAAAAATTCCCATATGTTGCAGAGTTTTGTCCCCCATATTCGGAGGTTTCCTCGAGCATCCAATAAAATAAGACTGAATTGAACAATTTTCAAAGCAACAACATTTTTCTTCATCACTAAGTAAGTTCTAGGGAGAAAGTGAAGAATAATACTTATCTGAATGGTAAATCCCTTCGAGAACTTTAGTATCGACAGATAAATGTGAATATCGGCAAAGAACACCTCGAATGAGGCTGAATTCTTATTTCAAATTCTCTTGCCAAGCCTCTCGAACTCTTATTGGTTATGCCATTTTATGTAATTTTCTTGCCAAATCGGGTTACAATTAGTTTTAATAGGTTTGAATGGAAAAATGTTTGACAATTGTCTTCACCACCACTGGCAAAGTTATTTTCGATTATAAAAGTCATGGTTGACTCAATACAATGGGCAAAAACGTGTTTGGAGAAAAGCAACTTATATGTTACAACAATTGAAGAACATACAGTGGTGGTAGTCGTTAGATCAAACAAGAAAAATCATGATCATTGATGAGATGATAAGAAAAACCCCACCTCTAATACATCGGGATCAAGAAATAGCATTGATAGGTGCGTTTTAAACACTTATTTCATGCTACAAACACGGACAATTGTTGATAAATATATTCAAATATAGCTTAATTCTATGTAAATTGTGTGTTGTAGGACAATGTGATGAATGTGACGGAAAATATGAGAAAAAGGGGGGAAAAGATTAAAACCAAAGCTCAAGGACCGAGTTGCAAATAGTCGAAAGATGACAGGGAAGAGGAGTTGGTGATGTGAAGATGTCGAGGACCAATTGAGCATTGGAATGCAATATTGGAAGAAGAAGATGGGGGAAAAGAGGTCAAGATTGGTGAAACGAAGTTCAGGAGCCAAAACGCAAGAATTTGGAATTGGTTACTACTATGCGATTGCAAAGCACAAAAGCTATGCGGTCGCATAGGTCCATTCAGGAAATAAAAGAGGCCATTTTAGCTCCTCTATGAGATCGCATAGAGGTATATTATGTGGTCGCATAGTTGATTTTTTGATGCGAGGATTCTCGTTTCCTTATTCGAGTAAAATACTTTTGGAAACAAATATTAGGATGCGTATTTAAACCTTAGGGCTATACAGAATGGAGGGAAGGAGATTCATAAGGATTTTGAGAGAAGAAACAAGGCAAAAACGAGAAGAGCAATACTATGAAGCGAAGATTAAACTCAAGAATCGAATTGGTGATGTCATTCTTCATTTATTTTTCTGATTTTCTTTGTTCCACCATATTAGACTAGGTTAATTCTGTACTAGGGTAGTGATATCAAAAAGGCTCGGATGCTCAGACGGCCTGGGCTCAGCCCAAAAAAAGCCCAAACCAGGCTGGCTCGTGGCTAGGTGGCATCGAGCCAAGGCTCGGGTCGAGCCCCATTTTGGAGGGTCAGCCCAAGCCCAAGCTACACATGACTCATCCCAGCCCATCTTGTTTCCTTATTCAGCTAGCATGTTGCAGGCGGCTGACAAATGCATGTCATTAAACAGCTGCCAGTTGTACAAATAGCTGCCTGTGTTAGGCAGTTGTCTTTTTTTTATTTTATTTTATTTTTAGTTTAGATGTATTTTATTATAAATTAATACTTAGTTATTATTACGTATAAATTGCACAAATTTTAATTACATGATAAAAAATTATAGATTTATAACGAATTTAAAAAAAAAAAACGAGCCGAAAGCTCGGGCTGAACTTCATTTTTTTGGCTGAGCTTTTTCTCGGCTCGAGCCCAAAAAAGTTTGGACCTGTTTTGCTTGAGCTGAACCCTAGCTTTGAGTTTCGGCTCATCTCGTTAACATGGCTATACTAGGGTTAGATGAGATATGTAATATGATTCTTAAATTTTAATTTTACATCTTTGACTTTTAATGATTTATATGAATTTATTTTCTCCATAATTATTATATACGTAATTGTGTGAGTTTGGTGGCATATTTCAAACATTCAAAAAAAGGGGAATGGGTTCGACGTAGTATAAATCATCATAGGGTCCGATATGGAATAAAAATATACCTCTATGCCCTATGTGAATCTTTAAGTGCTCACAAAAACTCATACATTCTTGTATGTTTGCATCCGTCATAGAAATATAGTCGGGTCACATATTGTAATTAGTTTAACTTTACTCGAGAGAGATCGTTAAATAATTTAGGAGCATTAATTCTTCAATATTTTGATCGTGTGTCAAGGTATAGAACTAGATTTAAAAAAAGATTATTACATAAGGATTCGTGATCCTGGTACATTCATCATATATTAGAAAAACTTCAACTTGCATTCAACATAAATTTGTTAAAGCATTCATAACCACATCCAAAAGATTATTATATAAGGATTCGTAATCCTATTACATTCATGATATATTAGAAAAACTTCAACTTGCATTCGACATAAATTTGTTAAAGCATTCATAACCACATTCGCATCATTAATTTAGTTATGAGTTCATCAAAAACAAACACTTTCATTCTTATTGTTTCGGTTAAGATCACGGTAATTAGAATTAGAACTAATCAATCCTTATAGGACGACACTCAGACTCAAAAAGTCCATTTTATTACTTATTAACGAACCATACACTTGCGATGTGTTTTATTCGATTATATTTACGTGAACAAGTTTTTGGCACCACTGTCGGGAATTGAATTTAGTTTAATTTTATTTATCTTGACATTAATTCGAACATTATTTTTTTATTTATTTTGCTTTAGTTAGTTTTTTTTTTTTAGTAGTTTATCTAAATGCTACTTTTGATCTTCTTTCAAGTTTTGTATGCGAAGGTCGCTTGACGATGACTTTATTCCACCTGATCTAGAAATCAAACTTACCTTCCGTCGTAAGCAAAGAGAAGCAAGAACAGTACAACAAATGACTAACATGCAAAACGACCAAGTGGTTCAAGTGAATTAAGAGGGAATTGTTGATAAAGGAAACATGCTAGTTGGGGATTTCATGACACCGCATATCATTCAGAGTCAATCCAGCATCGTCTAACCTCCGTTTGGGCAGCCTAACTTCCAACTGAAATCTATTCCATAATGGACATCAATTTTATGGCAGAGTTGAAGAAAACCCACATACACACGTTTCTCGATTCTTGGAAATATGTCAACACTTTCGATATCGGGTATCTTAGATAATTCTATCATATTAAGGCTATTCCCACACACGCTACATGATAAAGCACTGGAGTGGTTGGATTCTCAACCTACTGCCAGCATCAGTACATGGAATGACGTAGCTCAGAAATTCAGCATAAAGTTCTTTCCACCGACCAAAATTGCAAAATTAAAGTATGACATCTCTATTTTCCGTTAAGGTGATTCAAAGTCTTTTGACGAAGCTCGGAACAGATTCAAGAACATTCTTNATTAGCAAAGGACTCCAGGTCCAATATTTCTATGCGGGATTGCTTCTATCATTCAAAAGCATGGTAGATTCTTCGTCTAATGGTTCATTATCAATAAGAACCATTGATGACACATTGAAACTATTCGAGATAGTGGCAATTACTTCAGCAATGTGGGCTTCTAAACGAGTGGTTCAAAGGAAGGTGCCGGTGTATACAAGGTAGATGCTTACTCAGCCTTGACCGCAAATATAAACTCATTATCCCATAAAGTGGAGAGCATATCACAGACAGCTAACGTTCCACAAGCCAAAAAGTCGAGCTGTAAGGAGATGAACAAATCACAACACAGTCGGATAATAAGTTGTAGTTGGAAGAAATGTTCGGTAAATTCATGGAGAAAACAAATCAATACATGGAAGCGAACAACCAGTTTATGAGAAAAACTGAAACAACTCTCCAAGATCAAAGTCCTGCTATTAAAAACCTGGAAACTTAAATGGAACAGATGGCACTATCTATGAATGGCAGAGCCCTAGGTTCACTACCCAGTAATACAGAGAAAACCCCAAGGAATACGCCAAAGCAATAACAATCAAAAGCGTGTAAGGAGAAAATGTCTTCTTCGAATAAAGAGCAAGTAGAACAGACTGAATAAACACCTGAAGTACCTGCTAAGGAGAGTTCAGAAACACCGAAGGTTAAGGAGAAGAATCATATCAATCCTTACAAGCCTCCTATTCCATTTTCCCAGAGATTGAAAAAGCACAAGTTGAATCAATAGTACAAGAAATTCCTAAAGGTCTTCAAGAAATTGCACATCAACATTCTATTCGCCGATGCACTCATTCAAATGCCTAGCTACGCCAAGTTCTTGAAGGACATTCTATCTAGCAAATGTAAGCTAGAGGAGCATGAGACGGTAATGTTAATTGAGAAGTGGAGTGCTAGAATCCAGAAAAAGATACCTCTAAAACTTAAAGACCCAGAGAGTTGTACTGTACATTGCACTATTGGGAATTGTCATTTTGATAAAGTTTTATGTGACTTAGGTGCGAGTATTAATTTGATACCACTTTTTATTTTTAGAAAACTTGATTTGGGAGAGGCTAAAACAACAACAGTGACTCTGCAGCTAGCTGATCGATCCCTTACCCACCCAAGAGGGATTATAGAAGATATACTAATTAAAGTGGAGAAATTCATCTTTCCAGCGGATTTCCTTATCCTAGATATAGAGGAAGACAATGTTATACCACTTATATTGGGCCGACCGTTCTTAGTTGATGGAAGAGCACTTATCGCATATAGAAGGGTCAGTTGATTTTAAGGATCGACAAGGAACAAGTTGCTTTCAATGTCTTCAAGGCCATGAAATTTCCTACTGAGTCAGATAGTTGTTTTCAGATAGATGTAATTGAAAAAGTGGGCCAAGTCTGATGCACAACTCGTCAGACGCGTATGAAGCCTGTATTGCACATTCTCAATCTACTCACTCTAATTCTCTTGAGATTGAGACATGTGCGAGGTTCTTGGAAACTAACCCACCTTACATACGGAAATGTCAGTTTAAGGAATTAGGAACCGATCCTACAAGGCTACTACCGTCTATTCAACAGCCTCCAAACTTGGAACTTAAGTAAATATCGCCTCATATTCGTTATGCTTATTTGGTGGAGTCTTCTACACTCCCGGTGATTATTTCGAGCTTATTCAGTGAGGTTGAGGAAGAGAGACTACTACAGGTACTCCGAGAAAATAAAACAGCAATTAGATAGTCTATCGCGGATATTAAAGGGATCGACCATTCACTATACATGCACAAGATTTTCATATAAGAGAATTTTAAACCCTGTATAGATGGTCAGAGAAGGCTAAACCCGAACATGAAGGAGGTTGTTAGGGCTGAAGTACTGAAACTCATAGACGTCGACATCATTTACCCGATATCAGATAGTACATAGATCAGTCCAATCTAGGTTGTGCCTAAAAATGGTGGTATTACGATGGTGCAAAATGAGAAGAATGAGTTAATTCCCACGCAAACTGTTATAGGCTGGAGAGGTGCATTAATTACCGAAAACTTAATGCTGTTACTAGGAAAGCTCACTTTCCCCTTCCATTCATTGATCAAATGCTAGAACGGCGACAAGTCATTCTAACTATTGTTTTCTTGATGGATCTTTTAGGTACAATTAGATACCAGTAGCACCAGATGATTAGGAAAAATCCACTTTCACGTGCCCCTGTGGTACATTTGCTTGCCGTAGGATGTCATTCGGGTTGTGCAATACTTCTGCCACATCCAACACTGTATAATGGTGATATTCTCCCATATGGTTGAAACATTCATAGAAATCTTCATGGATGACTTTTCCATATTTGGATCGTCCGTCGATGAATGTTTAGAGCATGTGAGATTGGTGTTGTATAGATGCAAAGAGACAAACTTGGTATTAAACTAGGAAAAATATCACTTCATGGTTCATGAGGGCATTGTATTGGGGTGTGGCATATCAGCAGCGGGAATTGAGGTGGATAAGCTAAAAATTCAAGTTATTAAGAACTTATCGCCACCTACGTCAATTAAAGGTATTCGTAGTTTTTTGGGACATGTCAGGTTTTATAGACCGTTCATTAAAGACTTCTCGAAGATCACGAAGCCTCTGTGTAACCTACTAGCTAAGGATGTCACATTTAACTTCTCTAAAGAGTGTCTTGTGGCTTTCACCATGTTAAAAGAGAAGCTGACTTCAGCACTAGTGATCATCACACCGGATTGGAGTTTTTCGTTTGAATTAATGTGTGGTGCTAGTGATTACGCGGTGGGGACAGTATTGGGACAGTGGAAGAATAAGATATTTCACGTGATATACTACGCAAGTAAAACATTGACTGACGCCCAGCTAAACTATGCCACTACAGAGAAAGAGCTGTTAGTTGTAGTCTATGCCTTTGATAAGTTTCGGTCATATCTTGTAGGATCAAAGGCCATAGTCTACACTTATCATGCTACCTTAAAGTACTTGTTGACGAAGAAGGATGCCAAATTGAGACTTATCCGATGGGTGTTACTCCTACAAGAGTTTGATCTGGAGATAAGGGACACGAAAGGCAGTAAAAATCTGGTAGCCGACCATTTATTTTGACTTAAGCCGAGAGAGCAGAATGATTCAATCAAAATTAATGAGATTTTTCCAGATGAGCAGATTTTTAATATGGATGGTGTACCTTGGTATGATGATATCGTAAACTATTTGGCCAAGTCTATCAACCTACCGGATTATTCAAGCCATTAGAGAAGTTCTTCGCTGACTTGAAATATTATTTTTGGGAAGATCCCATTCTGTATAGGCGATGAGCATATTAGATTATTCAACAATGTGTGCCAGAGGAAGAAGTGCCTAAAATACTGGAGCAGTGTCACTCATCTGCATACGTTGGACATTTTAAGGCATCCAAAACAGCAGCAAAAATTCTACAATATGAGTTCTATTGGCCTTATTATTCCGGGATGCTTTTGAATTTGTGAAGATGTGTCATAGGTGTCAGCACACTAGAAATATCTCGATGAGGCATGAGATGCCTCCAAACAGCATCCTTGAGGTGGAACTTTTGATGTATGGGAAATTAACTTCATGGGACCATTCCCATCATCGTTCTCGAATCAATACATACTGGTTGCTATTGACTATATCTCCAAGTGGGTGGAAGCAGTAGCTTTGCCAACCAACAACATAAAGGTGGTGATTGGATTTTTAAAGAAGTATATTTTCATCCGTTATGGCACTCATCGGGCTTTAATTAGTGATAGGGGAAAGCACTTTTGCAATCGTTAATTTGAGTCATTGTTGGTTAAATATGGCGTCTGGTATCGTATAGCAACTTCATATCATCCTCAAACCAGCGGCCAAGTTGAAATCTCTAACAGGGAGTTGAAGAGGATACTTAAGGTAATAGTGAGCTCTTCTAGGAAAGATTGGTCTAAGAAGCTTGATGATGCGCTATGGGCTTACAAGATAGCTTTCAAAACACCTATAGGCATGTCTCTATACATGTTGATTTTTTGGAAAGCATGTCATTTACCAATTGAGTTGGAGCACCAAGCATATTGGGCAGTCAGGAATTTAAACTTTGACTTGAAGGCAGTTGGTGAAAAGAGATTGCTGCAATTGAATGAAATGGATGAATTCCGACTGGAGGCGTATGAGAATGCAAAACTCTATAAGGAGCGCACTAAAAAGTGGCATGATATGAATATGCAAAGACAGAAGTTTGAGCTGGGGCAACAAGTTCTATTATACAACTCGAGACTCAAGCTATTCCGTGGGAAGTTGAGGTCAAGATTGTCCGGGCCATACACAATCATAAGGTGTTTCCATATGGAGTAGTTGAAATCACTCATGATAGTAAGGGAACATTTAAGGTGAATGGACAACGGTTGAAACCTTATTGGAGCGATGATTTTCCAAAAGAAAAGTCCACCGCCTATCTCAGCACACCGAAGTGAATCAACCGAAGTAAAGTCGAGCTATAGACTATAAACTAGCGCTGGTTAGGAGGCAAGCCAACAAATTTTTCCCTTTTATTTATTTCGCTTTATGCATTAGATTATGAATTTTTCATGTTTTTGGATTTTTTTAGTCATATTAGGTCATTCTTCGTCCCTAGAGGTCACTACGAGTCTATGCATGGTCCAAATTGATTTCAAATGTGTTGTGCGTAAGTTTGGGGGTATTGAAATGGTATTTAGCTGATTTGGTGAGAAAGTCACACGTTTCGAGGTAAAAACGATCAAATTTTAAGCTTTCCGGGATCAATGTGTGTTTTCAAGTTTTAAAATATTTTTGGAACCAAATCTAACGCATTCACGCATACCCAGTGGTTTTAAAACTGTTTTGACAAGTTGTGGGAACGTTGGAATGTCGTGTTGCATTGTAGTTGAAAATCGAGTTTTTAGTAAAAATTGACCAAAACGAGTCTTCAAAGAGTTAAGTATGTTCTAACATTTTTCCACGTTGCACTCACTCATTCCATTCATGTGAACTTGTCCAGCATGAAAATTGAGGCCTCGAATGTCTCGAATGATCGAACATGTAACTTCGTACAACAGGCTGTCAGGCACCTCCTTGGTAGATTATGTGGTCGCAAGGAAATGTTCAGGGCCAAAATTGGCCCTGATATTTTCCTTTATGCGACCGCATGAGTTTACTTTATGCGGTCGCATAGAGTAAAAATTAGGCCCCCGTTTTTTTAAAAACACATGCACACCAAACACACATTCCCATTCACTCACGTACATGACCACACATGCACGTGGACACGACACACACCACCACTCGAACAATCCTCATACACGACACACACACACCCACAACACATCACTCACACTCCCCTTGTCTCCATTATTCATCAATCTCAAAGCCAACATCAATGTATGTTTATTCTTTTTGCCCTTTTCTCTGTAAGTTTCCCTTTGTTGTTTGGGGATAAAATTGCATGTTGAGATGGAGTAAGGGCATTAGATCGTTGATGAATTTGTGATTGTTGAGTTGAATTGAGAAAAAAATCATGGTTTGATTCGTACCCATATCTTGAAACTTCCATAGAACTTGAATCGCTTACCACGTGTTCGATGAAATGCGTATGTGACAATTTGTGTGGAATCAGGGTTCATTTCGAATTTGACATTGTTGATATGCATTTAGGATTGCTTTTTATGTTGATGTTCTTTGCCAAATGTCATTGTAAACACCAAAACCAAAAAGGACCACACATAGGCATGACATGCCTAGGCACATGGCACTTCACGTCCCTCACTTCATCCATCTGTTTCCTAATACCATTGACATCCGTTTGACCTCAAATTTGAATATGTGTGAGACTACACTACCCTCTTTCATATACCCAGAGGTTGCTATGAAAATTTTTGATTTTCTCGACGGCGTCCGGAGGCGAAATTGCTTGGTCGAACACGATTTTAAATTAAAAATTTTAATTGTTTGACTTGATTTTGGGTTTGTTGACTATATTTTACAGTTTTGTTCTATAATACACGTATTTTACTACACTCGAGCATGACCTCGTTACATTATTTTATGCTTTGTTTGGTCAATTACATATATCTTTTAGATTACTCGAATATCATGCATACCTTTGACATAAGTTTAGAGACTTTGGTGTTCATGTGTTCCATTTCATCTTCAAGTCTCGTAGCATCTACTTTATGCATCACAAATGACTTAAATATTTCATTTCTCTTTGTGTTGCAGAATGCCTCCTAAACGAACGGCCAAAGGAAAAGAGAAAATAGCTTCCACTTCGGATACCACGAGAACTAAGGGACTTGAAGAGGGCATACGATGATTTTTAAATCAAGAGGACATCAATCGATACTCCGATATCATTAGCCATTGGGTACTGCTTCTAGAAAGTCCGGTTAAACAGGGGGATTTTCCTGAAATCGAGATAGTCACCTTGATCTAGAACTGTGGTTGGGAAAAAGTAATAAGAAGACCACATTCAATGTATGAAGGACTAGTTTGCGAGTTCTATGTCAAAAAAGACATCGACACCCCTAAGTCCGAACATCTACACCAGACATGGGTGCGGGATAAATGGATCATGTTTACACCCGAGGTAATAGATGACTATTATCAGTTGACTTGGGATAACATTGTTCCTATTCCGGGAGATGTCCATTGGAGCACGATCGGGGGAGTTTTACTTGGGCGTAAGGATGCTTGGCCATTACAAGCTTCGACGTGGCATCAAATTGAACAGACTACCTTGGAGGCTCAGGATCGAGCTCTGGAAAAACATAGAGAGAAGTAAGAAAGGGAGCAATTAAGGCAGCAGCAGGCTGTACATGGTTAGGGGGCTAAGGACGCAGAGATGCCTGAGGCACCACCGGCACCTCTGGATGTTGATACACAGTTGCTGAGATAGATGTTCGCCACTATGATCGGTTATAGCCGAGATATCGAGAGTCTTCAGCGAGTTGTGGGCGCTATGGGCATGAATCTTCAGACAGTAAGGAATGACATGCTGAGCACTAGGAACTTCGCTTTTACCACCAGTTGAGAGTCTTTGGCTGTGAGACAAGAGGTTGAGATCCTGAATGGATGGTTGAATCACTATGGGCAGAGTTGATAGAATTCAGGTAAGGGCTAATGAGACTTGGGACCGCTGGGGTAACATCGAGATCGAGGTTCGGGATCAGTCTCTCCACATTCAGGGCATACAGGTTGAGCTTGCATAGCAATCCAAGTTGATGCGATAGGTTCTTGCACAAATCCCACTACCATCAGCTGATAGCGCATCCGGTTCCGATTTGCATCCACCACCTCCGTACTGATCAAGGGAGTTTGCTGAGCCCCATTATCTTTATCTTATTGTGAATTTGTCATGATTGTTATGTACTCTTTAATATAGCCTTGTGTTCTTCATCACAACATTGACGACAATGTTTACCATAAGTTTGGCGGTGGCATTCGTCATATTTTACTGCATATTTTCGTGATTGTGTGAAAAAAAATTTTAAAATTTTGCAATTTTCATTTAGTTATTTTCCGTTTTTATCTTTTTATTTTTAGCATTAGATTAGAGTTTTGTGTACTTGTGTGTGTTTGATAACTTCGCTGGCTATGATGTTGAATATTGGAATATGTATGAATTGTGAATAATGAAAATAGTGTACTATTAGATTAATCAAAGCTTGTTAGTGTGAAACTTGACATTTTCTATACACAATACTCATGTTTGACATATTGAGTTGGTGATTGGTTCATTATTTAGAAAATAGTGGAACATAGTATATAAACCCGAATAACCTTCATAGTATGAATCTATAATCCAACTATATGGTGGTTTGGAGATGGTTGAGTTGTTACAGGAGAATATTGAGATGAGTAGGGATTCTGTGCATGATACTAACTTGTGTGGATTGTCTAAAACCAACGAGACGAGGACGAGTTGAAAGTTTGAAGTTAGATGTTAGTTTTAGAAATTGGATGTCTAAAAGAAAAGGGAAATTGCACTAATCTTTGAGTGAATAAAAGCATTTTTTCGAGCTTGTCTAACTCGAGTGATTAAGCTTGTGAGGGTAATTTAAAACTTGGTGCCCTATAGTTATGTCACTTGGGAGTCATCAGCCTAAAGCGCGTTATATGGGTTATATAGAAAGCAAATGAGAATATGTT
>CAIGRN010162812.1:0-10923 GCA_903798345.1 Fraxinus anomala | reverse complement strand
AAAGTCAAATAAAAAGTTTTTTTTTTTAAATAAAGCTAAAGTCATAAAAAAAACTTTTGAAAAAAGAGAGAAAAAACTAATAAAGCTTAACAAGGTAAGACGAAAAGAGAGAGGAAAAAAAATGCAACTGTTTAAGAATTCGAAAAAAAAAAAAAAACGTCTAGACGCAAAGTGAGTCATTTTGCCCAGCCTCAAACCTAGGTTGTACCTAGGCGAGCTTTTTAGAACACTGCTACTATTAGGCTGAATCCATTTATTTTATTTATTTTTCATTAAATAATGAACTAGTGAAATTTTGTAAATGGATAATTGTGGGACATGAAATACTGTTTTAAATGACAGCTCAACTGGGAAATCTGCAACCTAGTCATTGATCCGGTCCGTGTCACTCTTATCAATTCAGTTCGAGCCAATCTACAATCAACTAATAAAATATTGAAAATCTATATAATTTTCATGAAAAATTGCTGATTCAAACCAAGTTACCTGGCTGGTCATTTCTCTAAATGAAAATTTTTAAATCCTGTTTAGGATTTGAAAAATCACTTACCATTTTAGGTTTCGGTTTCATTTTTTAGTTTAAGGATTGTTGCCTTAAAAATTTCAAATAAAAGATTTCATATAAAAAGGACTCCTGTTGCAAATAAGAGATTATGATAATTGGCTTGCAAGTCCTTTGTGATCCATTTGAATTGGAAAAATTCTATTTGTACATAATATCTTACCTAATGAGTGTCATAATGAACAAATGAAGCCCTCTACTGGGGGGGGGGGGAGGCCCCCAATAGGAGGTCGCCATCTGTCCGTTATGGCACCCATTAGGTAAATAATTATGTACTTGTAGCATAATCCTTTGAATTGTAAAATAAATGTCCCCAGGCGCCCCTCAATAGGGAGCTACCATTTGTTTATTATGTCACCCACTAGATAAATGGTTATATACTTGTAGGATAACCCTTTGAATTGTAAGATAAATGCCAAATCATGGTTGAAGTATGGGAACCTGGTTCACAGGTCCTGTTAGGCAAGACACAAACAAGTGAGGGGTCTTATTTTTTTTATTTTTTTAAATACATGTGGGGCCCGCCCCTTTGTGAGGGGCCTTACAAAGCATTATTCATGCCAAGTATTATAATTTGACAAGCAAACAATTGACAAGATTCTTTCATTCAATTGAATTGTAGCATAATTAAGTTCTAGACATATTTTTCTCTATAAATTTTGGCTTGTGGCGCTTTCAAGTCGAGGATTTCTTGTTTGAGACTGTACTGCACAAGGCTTTGAGAGCGAAATCAACCCCTAGGTCTAACAAAGATATTGAAAAAGAGCGATGAGAATTGGAAAGATTCGTATTTGAAAGCTGCAAGCACTATGATCTCTATTAGACCAAAATGTCCTTGTAAAGGAACTTTAAGAAAAACTTGAAGAGTTGTATCAGGCAAAGAGTCGTTCAAATTGATTGTACAAGATGGAATAGTTTCATTCTTCGCGAACAGAATGTTCTCAGTGTGATCATTTATGAAGTGGATGCTATTAGAGTTAATATTGACGATGAGGATAAAGTATTAGTATGCGTCTGGTCTCTTCCATCTTCTTATGAGCGCATCAAACCTATTTTGATATATGATAAAGAAACTGTAAACTATGTAGAATTACAAGTAAATTAATTTATGAAGAAAGAAGGTTGGGTGAAAATAGTATTTTTTTTTTCTGAAAATTCGTCATTGTAGAAAATGGAAGAATACTAACTCCATGAAGCATAATGTTATGCTTCTACTCAGATCTTACTCCATATCATTCAAACCTATAATTATCTCATACTTTCGAAAACCAAGAAAGAACTGAAAAGTTTAGAAGAGCATGATTAGATCACTGGAATTTTTATTTCTGAACTTCGATATCTTACAATGAAGAAGGGCTCTCCTTTTATAGAGGAAGAAGAGCATAACAAACAAAATAGACTCATGACAAGATAGACACGTGGCATTATTTTACATAGACTTATCTTTCTTTTATAAAAGAAAGATTCTTATCACAATAATTTCAACTAACAAACAAGTGACTCAACAAACAAACAAACAAACAACTTTTTTAAAAGAAGATTCTTACTTTAATAAAGCAGATCTTGCTTTAATAAAGTAAATCTCATCATGATATGGTATTGTCTTTTCTCATTGTGTATCCAAGTTCATTGAATCTTCTGGTCGTAAAGACAATCCATACTGATTCAACCATGGTTCTTGATTTTGGGTTTTTGTCGGTTCTTTGTTATGTTCTTGTAAAATCTTCATGAGTTCTGGTTCATCAATTTCATATGGATCTTGCGAATCTTGAAATTGTTCAGTCTGGCTGGTTTCTGCTTCCATTGATTTTTTCTTCCTTTTTTTCTGATTGATTGCTTAATTCTGCTTATTCTTTTCCTTTTTCATTTTTCAATGGATTTTCATATTGAGGGCCCCAAATCTCCCAAGTGTTTGCTTTTAGTTCATTTACAATTTTTTCAATTTCTTTTTCAAGAAATTCTTTTTCTTTTTCAACACTGCGATTCAAAGTATCAAGAAGTTGTCCTGCAATTTGCACTTGTTTTCTTCTTAGCTATCTTCCTTCTGGAGTGCTCTTTGAATATCTAGACGTTTCTCCAAGACTTTGTGTAGGTCTTCCAAGATACAGTTGTCCCCATTGATAATCAAATGCATAATCATATTCTGGGTCACTTACTGTATAAAATCTTTGAAGATGTTTATTCTGGTACATTTGAATGTCCTTTGCAATTCTTTGAGTGTATTCCACTGGCAAAGCTTCCCATGGAGCATCATCTTTATAGTCTGGCCAAATTTGTGGAGGAATAGTTTGATTGATTTCTGTCATTTTTCTTTGAAATTCACGAAATTCATGAGCATAACGTTCCCAGTTTTGATGCATGTTGAATGGTTGAACTGCATACTCCTTAACATGAGAAAAATGAGCATATGTTCCTGCTTCAGTAAAATATCGCTGTCTTTGAAAAATTAAAGTCACATAAACACCCCTTTTTGAAGTTCTGGGATCTTTAAATTTCAAAGAGAATGCTTGAAACATTTTTATCCAGTGAGAAATTGGATAGAACCACTCAAAAAAAATTTTCGCAAAATGATCAATGGTTCTAAATGGAAAATCTAAACTCATTTGACAGAATGTATCAAGTGCATCTGAAACATTAAAAGAAATTCCAATTTGCCAAAGCTCTAAAAGATACCATAAAAAACAAAGTGTTTCTTTTGAAAATTTTAGTGCTGTAGTGTGAATTGGATCAAAACGGAAAAGTGTAAAAAATGGATAGTCTGGATGAAATCCAAGACCACCAAATGTTTCAATTCCAGTTTGTCTAATCACAATGGATTGGTATTTGAGCATGAGATCTTTGGATCTGGATTTGAGAGTTTTGTTTCTGATAAGCTCATTGATTTCAGGAGGGAAAGGATGCATGGAAGGAAAAGGATTTGAACATTTTGAACTCATCATATAGATGATTGTAATTAAGGGAGGAATGATTTGAGAAATTTTTGGCCTGGAAAGAAGATCTGGTAGGAGGTTTTGTTTTCCTTTGATATGTTTGACATCAAAGTCAAAGTTTGAAAACCACTCTGCCCATCTGAGTGGTTGAGAATTCGGAATTTGTTTTCTCTTAAAAGAGAGCATTTTTGGAAAGGCTGCCATATCCATTTCTACCAAAAATTTGTGTCCAATAAGATGGAACTGAAAATTTTCAATTCTTCTTTTTACTACAAGTATCTCCCTAAAAGTAGAATGATAGTGCTTCTCAGATTCTGTGAATGATCCACTTTTGTATCGACATATATGTTTCTTTCCATCCTTCTCTTCAAGTAATACTACTGCCCAAAAACAATCACTTGCATCTGTTTGAAGGATGCGTTTCCCATCAGTAGGAATTTTTAAAGCTGGAAGATCTTTAACCTTCTACTTTATGGTTTGAATTGCTTAAGTTTGAGCCACTGACCAAGATGGAGGATTTTGTTTAAGCATAAACTGCAATGGTCTGATAATTGATGAAAGATGATCAATAAAATCTGCCATATAATTGACAACTCCGAGAAATTGTTGAACTTCACTCTTTGTCAATTTTTCATCTGGAAATTTAAGAAGTTCTTGACCAACATGCGGCTATAGTGAATACTGACCATCTTTAATATGCATTCCCAAGAAATCTACCTCTTTGACTCTAATTACCATTTTCTTCTGAGAGAGCATAATACCATAATGCTTAACAAGATATGTAAATCTGGAAAGCAAATTGGTGTGAGAGTCTTCATCTTCAGAGAATAACAGGATATCATCAATATACACCAAAGCTGTATCCAATAATGGATCAAATATTCTTGTCATTGCTTTCTGAAAGATAGAACGAGCAGTCTTTAATCCAAAGGGCATCACCGTCCATTGGAAATGATGGTTTGGAATGCAAAAAGTTGTTTTATGCATTTCTTCAAGTTTAATTCCCAACTGCCAAAAACCTGCTTTAAGATCAAAATTTGAGAAAATCTTTGCTCGTGATAAATTTGCAAATAATGTTTTTCTGTCTGGAAGAGGAAACTTATCATCTGCAAGAAAAGCATTCAACGACTTGTAATCAATGACCAATCTGAGTTTTCCTCGAACTTGTTCACTCTTTTTGTTGACATATTGTGAAGTTGTTGGCTCAATAAGTCCTTCTATTTGTAATTGTGAGAGTTCTTTTGTGGCTAATTGGAGATGTTCTGGGTTCATACCAAGATGACTAGCTTTTGTAGGATTAATATCTTCATTTCGTTTGAATGGAAGAGAAATGAAGAAATCTGGGTTTTTCCAAAGTGGATTTGTGCATTTAGTGAGGAAATCTGAATGAGATTTTGCACAACAATCTCAGATAAGAATATCTGTGAGATTTGGAATGGTCATGGTAAAGTATGTGGTCATTTGTATGTAAAGCTAGAATTAGGACTTATATTGAAACCATTTGGGCGAGGAATAACATTCTTTTCCCACAATCGTTTAATAATATCCCATGCAATGATGAGATCTTTACCAGGCAAAGAGGATCCTAGTAACGTGAGAAATACCAAGTTCTGGGAAGAACTGAATTGTGACTGGCTTGCTGATTAATTCAGTTGAGAAGATATCTCCATTTGCGGCTTGAAAAGTTTGTCTATGATGTTTCCACATATGATCAGGAAGAATGGCAGGATTAAGAATAGAACATGCTGCACCAGTGTCAAATAGTGCTGCAACTGTTATGGGTCTATCATATTTTCCTGTAAGTATTTTTACCTTAATCATAGGCACCGAGATGAATGAGAAAACTGGATCAACAACTTGTACACCATAACACTCTTCTGTATCAACTTCATCAGAAAGACTTTCATCAAAATCATACTCAAAAGCAAAGATAGTCTCTTGAGATTGTTTATCTTGCTCAGGGAAAAGAGACTCCAAATCATCATCATCATAATCAATCTTAGTAGCTATAAAGATTTGATGGAGAATTCTGTCTTTCTTCTTGTTAGGACATGCTTTTGTAAAGTGACCTTTCTTTCCACAAATAAAACATTTGTCTCCTTTCTGTTTAGAAATTTTCGCTTGAAAAATCTTTTCTTTTTTCTGAAAGGATTAAGAGAAGATTCCTTGCGAGAAAACTTCATTCTTCTTTTGTGGAACTTTTTCTTTCCTCTACAATAACAATCTTTCATAGAACACTTAATCTGTAAATAAGGCTTATCACAAGCCTTTTCCAACTTTCTTCCAGTATCATTGATGTCTTTGAGGAAAGCATTTTGAATGCAAAGCTTCTTCAATGTTTTCATGATCCAATTATAAAGTTCTCCAAAAGATGTGGCATTTGGAGGTTGTCCTTTCAACTCCATTGTTCTCAAAGTTCCCTGACCAAGAGGCTGAGGAATAGACTCCAAATAAGCTTGTTTAGTGTTAGTCTCATCCATTTTACCAATAAGATAATACCTTTGAGCAACATTCTTGAAGTGCTTTTCAAGATCCTTGGGATTGTACGAACAACACTTTAGTTTGAAAAATTCCTCTCTAGCAATTTCCTTATCATGATCTGACTTTCCACAGAATTCCCAATATAAGTAATTCATGAAAGCATCAGTAGTATTTGACTCTTGGGTAAATTGAAGTTGTCTGTATTCACCCATTGAATCATACCAATCTCTGAGAAATTCTGTGATTCTTGCTAGAAAGGCTTTTATGACCTTTGTATGAGTCATATTTGGCTTTTGAAGTTCTGCAGTACACCAGGCTTTCATTTATTGTAGTCTGTATTTCCACTGTGATGGAAGAATATCATCAAAAGTGAATTTTGGTGAAGAATTGCCATCAGAGTAGTAATTGTTTGTCACATGAGCTTCAGGAATATCTTCATCAAATACTTCTGATTCATCAACAACTGGGTCAACTGATGATTGACCTGTCTGTCCTGGATCAACCATGTAGAAATGAGGATTTTCTCTGTCAGACTCTGCATATGAATTTTCAGAAGATTTATCAGACTCTGTTTCAGAACTGGTGTTAGTTGTCATAGTATGGACAGGAAATGATTGATTGTTTTGATTGTGAGTTTGTTGGAAGAAAGTAGAAATTGGGTTTTTGATCATCATTTGATGTTGTTTTGAAGGATTTAAGGCTAAAAGTTCTTGAGAGGAAGAAGTTTGAGAAAGTAAGGGTTGTGTTTGTCGAATGGAAGTTGGTCTGATTTTTTTAGAAGGCATGGTTGATTTTTTCTTCTGTTCCCATTCTTCAGGAGTAAAAAGTGTAGAAGTAGACCCTTGGTAAGTGGAAGTGTATAAAGGTCCTGTTTGAGAGGACTGTGTATTAAAGGATGAAGAATGATAGTATGGTGTTGACGGTGGGATCATTGGGTTTCAGATTTTTGATTTCTCTTTCTTGAGCATCAAAAGGTATTTGGTTCTATAAACGGTTCATTATGTCAGTGTGTAAGGCTTTAATTCTTTGTCTACAAGCTTCAAGAGGGGTAAAAATAGTTTGAGTCTGCTGCTATAGAGTTCTTTCAATCCTTTGTTGACTTTGATCAATCTTTTTCAACAAAACATTCTGTCAGCATTTTTTGACTACCAATTCAAAGTTGCTTCAGCTGTTGAAAGAGGCTGCACTGATCCATCTGATTTCCTGGTGATAGGATTTTTTATTTTCCATGAATGAGTAGACTGATTTATTTCAAAAGTTTCCAATGAAGGAAAATCTTCTTGAGTAGGTGGATGGAACATCGTTATGGGAAGAGGAGATGGGGTGGATTATTATCCCAATCCCATTTCTTATAGGATCTGCTGCAATCATCATCATCATCATCATCATCCCAACCAGTAGGAATGATAGGATCATCATTTCTTTGTAGTGGAGCATATTTGACGTAATAGTCAAATTTACCAGAAGGTTCACCAAGCAATCCAACTCCTGGATCATTATTGTAAAAGGCTTCATGCAACTTTCTTTGACTGCTTCGCTTTGCTTTTCTCCTTTGACGAGGCATTTCATCATCAATATCTACTGCTATGCATTTAGAGCAATTGCAAACATCCCAAAAATTATGTCTAGTATTGTCTGTTCTGTTGTATACTGGCCTTCCGTTTGCATCAAAAGCATAAATAGGAATTTCTTCCCTCGTATATGCAAATTGAGTAGGAAAACAGGGAGGATTCTTTGGTACAACTTTCCTTTGGAAAGCAATCTCAACATCGCCATTGGACCTTTTCCTGAAAAAAGGTTCTGTAGACTGTATTGGAGCAGAATTTTTATTCTCCTTATGGGTTTGTTCATAGCTTGTTATCCAAACTTCAAGAATAAGTTTGAGCAATTCTGGTCGAGGAATTTGTCTGGGCACATATGTAAAACTGGGTACATGATCTAACTCTACATGAAGAAGTAGAGCATCCTCCGTTCCTTGAGATTGTGCAAAATCAAGAGAATGATTTTGAATTTTGTACACCATCTGATAATGAAGAGTGGCTGCCTATGTGACAGAAGATGGTACAGCTCCAACTATTTAAACTTGAACTTTCAAAGCTGAAAGTAACTGTGGATCAGATATAGGCATATTGAAGTTTGGAAACATAGTCACCAAAACAATTCCAACATTAAGAGTTGTTTCAACAGTTCCTATGCAAGCATGCTGGTACTCAGTGAAACGAGTATCAAGCAAGGCAATCCTTGAAACTGTGGGGAGACATTTTCTTCCATGAAGAGTTAAAGCAAATCTGACAGCTCCAAAGTGGAGGTGAGTATATCCTTCAGATAACCATACTCTAGGTAGATGAGATGGTAATTCAAGTGTAACAAATTGTTCCTTTTCTGTTGCGGGCAGAAGATGTTGATCAAACTTTGTAGCTTGAACAAATTCTTTGGCTTGGGATTTTTGAGGAGAATTGAGACTTCGGACAATTTTGGATATAGACTGACGAGGTTTAGTATATGGTACATATGGATTTACAAGAGGAAGATCTGTGAGTGGGACTTTATCACACTCAGAAAGATAAGATATCTCATAGAGGTATTCCATCTTAGAGGCATCGGATTTTTTTAAAGAAGAGGAAGAAGAAGAGGATTTAGATAAATGAAAAGGATTAGAGTTTTCCGAAGAAGACATGATTGAAAAACATTCTTCCTTAGTTTTTTCCAGTATTTGATAACATAAATTATCCTGATATGAGTAAGATAACAACATGGCTCTGATACCATATGAGCGGAGTGACAGTATTCTACAACAAATCACGGTATTCTAGCCCACAACAAGGACATATCATGTCAACAAAGGGCCTGACTCTTAGATTTGCTGTGAATCACTGTAACCCCGAACGGATCATATAGTCAGTATAACACGTTTTGATACAGAGGTTCACCATGAAGATGTAACTGTAGAGCATACTTATGTTTCTACTCAGATCTTACTCCATATCATTTAAAAATTACGTTAGGAAATATTGTCCAGAAGATGAAGAATGCTCGGATAACTGCTTGAAGTCTAATAATGTATCTCTCTTTATGGGAGGCGGTGATGAATTCGCTCGAGGAAGATTTACATCCTTATATCGTGTGCTAGTTGCAATAATAGAGGATAATGTTACTACAAGTGAGTCCCACACATGCATTGAGTTGTCATTGATGTAGGATGTGTGGTTGTATGATGGAATTGATGTCAATGGTTGATGAGTTCAGTGGAAAGTCAAGCAAGATGGTTGCACTCTAATTTTTAGCAGGTTTGTTCCACATGACCCGATAAAATTCTTAAAGTTTATTGTTAATTCTAAGTGATTATATTTATACAGAGGAGTAAGTTAAATCTCTGTTTTTAAAATTGGGATTCTTAAAGTTCTGTCAATTGTTTCTTGAGGTTTTAAAGTTGTTGCAAAAGAAATGGCAGAGTCTTGGCTCCTTTAAGCAAGGTGGGGATTGTTAGGATTGTTTCCTTAAAAAATCCAAGTTAGAGTTTCATATTAAGAGGACTCCTACTGCAAATAAGAGATAAGATTCAAATTATGATGATTGTTTTCTTAGTTCCATGTGACCTATTATATTAGAAGATAAATGCCAAATATATAATTTAATAAGGAAACAATTGAAAAGATATCTTGGTACAATGGATTTGTAGCATACTTAGGTTAGAAAGGTATGTTTTATCTATTACTATTTTCTTTATTTATTTGTGAAGATGCGAAATTTTTGTATACGAACATGGTAAGATAAGCCATCTAAACTGTGTCGATCCTGATTTATTTAATATATTTCTATTGGACAATCATGAAGACGATGGGATATTTTGAGCGAATGAGGTATCTTTATAAGATTGAAAATGAGACATCACTTTGGTTAGTAATTGATACTGATTTCATAAATTTGGTTAAGTTAATTGGTGGAAAAATGGTTGCTAAATTGTATTGTTTGCATGTAATGGAAGTGTTGGAATTGCCTCGGGAAGATACATTACCTTCTAAAATTTGCGTTGTTGATTTGAAACTGGTGATAGATAGTGTGAATGAGACAGGTGAACCAGTAAAGAATAAGAAAGCTAATGAAAAATAAATAGATCAAAAAGCATACTATGCTGTTGAGGTGTTTAATGAAAATTTGGAAGGTAACAACATGTAAATTGTTGATGAATTTGAAAGTGAATGATAAGTGCGTTTGACACACTTATTTGGTTTACAAACATGGATAATTGTCAATAAATATGTGAATATGGCTTAATTTTG
The DNA here is from genome assembly GCA_903798345.1 of Fraxinus anomala. Lineage (NCBI taxonomy): Eukaryota > Viridiplantae > Streptophyta > Magnoliopsida > Lamiales > Oleaceae > Fraxinus > Fraxinus anomala. The sequence continues at coordinate 670 of CAIGRN010162812.1, read as the reverse complement.
TGTGATTTATGTTTTGTAGGCTAAAAACGATGAACGTGGTGAAAATTCGGAAAAACAAGCGAAAAAAGGACTAAAATGAAGCAAAATCAGAGTTTAAGGACTCAAGTTCAAATATTGAAAAGTTATGTCGATCTCATGGTGAAGATTTGAGAATGTTAAGTATCAATTGGATGAGGAAAGAACCAAAACGGATGAAATATAGTCGAAGTACTATCACATATCAACTTCCAGCCGAAAAAGTTAGGCTTCAAATTTTTAGTTTTAGTTTGAGACCCATTTTTGCATAGAAGATGTTCGAATTGAAGATTTATATCTTTGGAAGATTTGTATCCATTTACATAAGCTTTCCAATGCATTTTAAATCTTCAATCGAATATCAGGAGAGAAAGATATGATCAAAATACTAAAGGCTGTCCGATGGAAAAAAAAAAGTATAATCATGCGGCCGCATGATAGAACTTCCATGCGGTCGCACAAGATCATGTAGGGACATCTTACGCCTCATGGCTCATAACCATGTGGTCACATGGTAGATTTTTTACTCAAAAATTCCAGTTTCCTTATTTTATTCCAAGTCTTATGGAAACCAATCTCTGGACATCTATATAAACTACAAAGCCGTCTAAAATGGGGAGGAGTCCTACATGACGAAATTTTCAAGATTGGAGAG
>CAIGRN010162802.1:0-35867 GCA_903798345.1 Fraxinus anomala | reverse complement strand
TTTTGAGAGATCCAAGAGCATAATTTTTTGGTGAAAATAAACATATTATTCTTGGGCAACCTGATTTTGAAAAATATTAGAGGTTTTAAACCAAAACACTAGACTTCCTTAACACTTTAAGGAAGTGATTCAAGCGCGTGAAGAAGAATTGAAATATGTGATTTCTGGATATTCACTTAGAAAAGACGTGTGCAGAAAATCGTGAGATTGAGATAGCATATCTTGGTAGAAGATCGTGAGTCTATAAGTACAGCAGATCTTGGAAGCTACAGGGGGTAGATCAGGAGGTCTAGTGGGGCAGACTGGACATTATCTATGGTATCAGATCGTAAGGCTGGAATGAGCAGCAAATCTTGAAATTAGAGTGTTTACAACAGCCAATGGAACTAGTTTGGAATTGAAATATAACCCACATTGTCTATAGTGGAGGTAATTGATTTGGTCCTGGAGCTTTTACCTAGTTGGATTTCTCCATCATCATTTATTGCTTTCAAAATATTACAACTGCGGTAATTCAATTTAAGGAAATTGGATTGTATGCTTAACCATCTAGAAATTAATTAAAAGTGACTTGTTGATTTAATTAACGTAATTCTGCACGTAAGGTCAAACTAACTTATAATCTAGATCAATCTAACGGCATCTAGCGAACTCACACTCTCAAACAAGAATTTTGAAAACTCTAAATATTTTAAATACAGTTTACTCTTCAAGTAGGATGCAAATATATACAATATACTGTTAAATTCTCCCATTCAATTACATTTAAAAATAAATAAAAAATCATTGCTTATATAATGACTTAGGTATTAATAGTGAGGGTGAAAAATACCTAACAGCCTTTGTTGTAGGTATTGCTAGATGAGAAAGGACGACAAATTGAGAAAGCAATTTTTTACACCATCTCAAAGCAAAAGTTCGTGGCAAAACACGAAGATGGCGAGTTGCTAGAAATAACATGCAGCATTTTTTTTGTTAAACCACCCCGATTAATAAACAAGTTAGGAGGGGACATAAGATCTTACCTCCGATTAACTGCATAAGCAGCTTAATAGACCCTGACTGGTAGGAATCATTCAAGTAAATTGTTCATAAATGTGTTTTTCTGAAAGAAAAAAGGAAAAACAAGTAAGTGTTCATCAGAATGTATTCCTAATAGGACTGCTGGGTCGAACTTAAACGAAATATATATTTTACATTGTTGCTGTCATCTGTAAGCAGTTATTCCTAATAGTTTTGGACAAAAAATGTAGAGTTTGGGTGTATAGGTTAAATCATATCGCGAAACCTCACTCACCTACGAAGAAAAACATGCAAATAAATCGCAATACTTTGTGTAAATCATGTCAATCTTCATCACTTGAAATGCAAAATCTTTTGGAGAACGAGAATCCTTTATCTTAATTTCAAGATAAACATTCCCTTGGAAGAATTCAACGTCAAGGCGGTGATATGTTATTGAATGGTGAAATTTGAACACATTATGAACTAATGGAATTAAAAGCTGTATTAAGTAGATCATATAATACCATGCAGGTAATCAGTTTCAATTTATACAGCTAAAAGCTTAATCATAGTATCAAATGGACAGATTAAAAACGTGTTCAAGTTCAGTCACCACCCGTTTAAAATGTATACATTTCATACTTTTGATAAAGAGAAAAATGGGATCTGATAATGAAGTGATACTCTATGATTAGGCTACTGGCTGAGTTTATGAGTATGGCTGACTAGTCCAATTTTGCAGGCATGCAAGGAGTATGTATAAGTTTTGATGAAATAAAGCAAAAATCTTTAGGCCGAAAAAATGAAGATTGTTCATCATTTCTACTGTGAAATAGTGTGTTCTCAACTAGTAAATGTCCCCCATCTTACAATCTCTTAATTGTAGATGCTTTAAACTAAAAGATTTACCAGAAAGGCAAGTTTTTTGCTCTCTTATAGTATCTTAATTAAGACAACTGAATTGAGGAACGAACTATCAGTACTATAAAAGAACAAGGCTGGAGATAAAGAAAAGGAATTGATGTTGGAGAAAGGGGACGGGTCACTCGTGTGGGCTGATTAGATCTGGAAGCTGAATGATGGTTCAGATGGAGTAATTTAATTCTAAAATTAACTATGGCTAAGATGATCTTGACCTTCCATAACTTTTCTAACATAAGTTTACAAAATTAGATATTTGATGGTCGAAATGGAACCAAGAAACAAAATTTAGCTTTGATGACACCACTAGATTTTATGCTGTTTCTATATTTCTGATCATGACCCCACTAGATTACATAAGATTTATCTTTAATTTCTTCCATTAAAAAAACATTCTTTTATGCTATCTTGAGAAAATGAATAGGATAAAGCACCTTAAATTTAGGGAAGATAAATTATTTTACCATTCGACGAGGTGCAATAAAGAAATGGTCACAGTCTGAAATTGCAAACCCCAAATTATTTTTAAGACAATGAAGAACCCAATGTATAAAATTATGGAAAATAATCTATGGATTATCTGACCTTTTTTAACCTAATATTGTCCCCTGCCAGTTGAATTTCCATTCCATGCACCATCCATTGGCAGCTGGCCATTAGGCATATTCATTGGTAAATTCAAGAAAGGAAGCCCTGAAGATGGATCAGAAAATTGGTTGCCAACACCTCCTCCACCACCACTAGACGGCTGTGGTGGTTGAATCTGAACCACCTCGTTTTCCTCCAAGGGCAATCTCTCATACGCTACGTTAGTGAACGAGGCCGCAATGATAATAACCGGTCCTGAAGCAACCAAAGCACCCACAACATTTCCTCCAACAACCTGGCCTTGTCCACCTGACAAATATATTGTCAAGCTGGTGGCTCCAGGCGGCGCTGGTGGCGGCAAGAAAGAGCCAGACAAGGATAATATCTCGAATTTTCCCTGCAGTACCACCACTGAACCGACTGCCGTAGGCTGCCTCAAGCTCACGTTGTTGACTGTGCCTGTTCCACTCAATATACAAATCCCTTTCTGCTTCTTACTTGCATAGGTTGCCACGGCCTCAAACACATCACAGCCACTGCCCACCTCCAATATATGTGCACGAAGCGTGTTTGCGCTTTCTCGGGTTATGATCACAGGCGGTTTTGGCTTGTTCTTAGCACCCGGCGGCCGGCCTCTTTGTCTACGCGCCCCCACATCACCGCCTGAACTTGTATTCGAAGTATCAAGTTCAAGGCCCTGATGATGGATATTATCATTATCATTTTCGCCGGAAAATGGGTTTTGATTGTCGTCTTCCTCGACGGTGTCCTGTGGTCTTTGGAGGTGGAGATCAGCCCTGTGAAGCTGAGAAACAAAGTGAGATGAACCTAAGTTCAAACCAGCCATAGAATACAACAAAGATTACAAGAAACAAAGAAAAATAAAGTATGATAATTGATCAAACTAAAAATTAACTGAATTTTTTAAGAGTGGGTAAATTAAACCCAGAAATTCAAACCCTAGATCGAATAGAATTAAAACAAAGGGAATCAAGTGGGGGAGAACGGAAGGTATGAAGAGAGAGAGAGAGAGAGAGAGAGAGAGTAGCAGACGCAGCCAAATCAAAGTAAACATATATAAAGATATAAAATATACAATGAGCATATACAAAGATGAAAGTAAACTTTATTGATTAAAATATGACTATAAAATATTTTGATAACATGGTAAGTATTATTAAGCAGGAAAGGAATCAGCAGTTTTACAAGAAAAAAAACAAAAATTTACTTCTTTTTCTTTTTTAATACAAACATTAGCAAAATAAGACTATATAATAAGTGAGGAAAAGCAGGAGGGTGTAGGAGATGCCATGATAAGGATGCATATGAAGTAGCGTGTGATTATGATTTCTCTCTTCTCCCCCAACCACAATATTATTTAAATGCACATATTTCGACTCAACAACTAAAGCCAGAAGCCACCCCACCCCACCCTAACACACAATACAAAGAAGAACAAGAATCAAAACTAAAGGATGCATGTGTTTACATGTCCGTTATCAATGGCTTTTCTTTGTCCCTATTGCTTCGTTTTGCTGTGAAAACTGTAGTATATATGTGTATTGACCATTGAGTATATATTTATTGTTATCATGGTTAATGAATGTGAGATTTTACCGTTAACATGCTTCACAAGATGGTCGATCACGCGATGATATCAATCTTCGAAATTCGTTGATCCGTAAAAAATTTAAAAGGATAGAATTAGTGTTAGTTTGTAAGTTTTGACCTGGCCCTGATATCGCATTCTATATTGAGGTTAATTTTTTTTAAGAGTACTGGCTCTTGTTTGGTAATTTTTTTTCTAGATTTTAAGATGGTCAAATTTAATTTTTAACTACACATTATTTTATTGGATTCACAACTATTATCCACTTTTTAACCACATATTTTATGGAATTCACCATCTTATAATCTCAAAAAATTGTGTCAAATAGGGAATTGATGTTTCATTATAAAATTATTTAGTTTTATTCTGCATGATCAAGATATGTGCAGTGGCGGAACCAGCACATGAGGATCCATGGCGGCCGACCGTGTTGGCTCCGTCAAATTTTTTTTGTTCCCCATATATTGGGCGATCGACAATTGAGTTTCCGTCCTAGTTCACCATCTTATAATCTCATTTATTCATATGTTAATAAGGTGGTAGTTCCATACCATAAGAATATTTTACTTTTTGTACAACGGGCAAGGTATAGTCAATATTTGAGTGCTTTGACATCACGAGCATAATAATCATTTAGAATGTAAATTTGGAAAGACCATATATAAACAATTGCACAAGTAAATATTTGAGTTTGTGAAAAAAGTACAATGTTTCAATCTATATATAATATTAATTAAGTAGAATTAATATTGGAGATGTACAATCCTTCTGTTGCAAGTAATTAATTAATGAACAAAGCATAAAGTATTAATTTTAAATTCCACTAATTATTTATTTAAAGGTGATTTCGTAGGATTAAACCTTTAATTATATATATAAAAAGATATATTTATTCATTTGTTTAATCACACTGCTTGATAACTATGTGAATTCATTGTGAATATATATATGTGTTGCATGACCCCTTTTATTTGTTTTTAAACTGACATTTTTTCATATAGTATGAAGTGAACTGAAGAAATACCTGTCTGTAATAACTAAGTATAGGCCTTTTTTCCATTTTGAGGTGGATTGCATGTTATATTTCTTATCATATGGTACAAAAACATTCTGATATGTAAACATTCAACAGGTTATATCCTAGGATATGTTTCAGAAAATGTTGCATGATTTCTTAAATATATAGCGCACATGTTGTTTTTGAGATTTTAAAGTTGGGCTATAGTTTGTATTTCTGAATCCAATCGTGTTTAGTTTAATTTATCGAACATACTAATAACACTCTTTATATAATTCGCTTCAATTTATTATCAAGTTTATACAGTTTACTTGTTTATGCCGATACTTAGGTTGTTTAAGTGACATATGTTGATTAAGATATTGATATACGTGATGTATATAATACCTAGTCGATAAACTAATGGTACCAATTCTCGATTTAGAGTATCATATTCTTGCGTAGGAGTTAATTTCTTTGTATAATTCCAATTTCATCGCAAAGGGACTAGAAAATCGACGATAAAGTAATTTTATGCAAGATTCTTTTTCTCTATTTGTTTCTTTTGTTTTAGTTATACGAGTTAGTATATGTAATGCACAAGGAACTTCAATTTAATTTTAGGGTGAATCACATAGGGAGTTCATTTATGTTGACAAGAAATTTTACTAAAATTACCTGAAGAAAATATAAAAGAGTATTAACACATCTGTATTCCCTGGAAGAACAATAAAAATTGAAAGCCGAAAGCGTGTAAATTGGGAGATGACAAATAGAGACCTGCCTAAATTCAAAGAGGCAATTGATACACGTTTCGTGCGTTCAAACATTAATTTCAAAACCTAGGATTCTCTGCAGCAAACACTCACACAAGAAATAAGGAACAGATCCAAGGACATGTCGCATCGACCGACACATATTTAAAAACCATGTCAACAAGCAATGCACAGACGTGTTCTTTATCTCCCTGAAAATAGAAAGTTCTAAGCCCTTTTTGGCCTTCATTCTCTAAAACGCGGGACATTGGATTGGTGTTGTAACTAGTAGTGCTAAATACTAAGTCTTGTTTGGTACAAATTAAGGACTTGTTTGAGTCCCATTTTTGTCAACAAAATGCATTTTTGAATAATATATTAATGAGAAAGTTGTGGTTAAAAAATAAGAAAAAATTTTGAATTTGCATATAATATTACTTTATTGAAGAATGCGTGGTTGAAATGAGATCAAAACACTATTTAAGAATGCATTTTTTAAATAAGGGTTAAGTTAAAGTCAACAATTAATTTTAACCACATATTTTATGGATCTCACAACTTTTCAATTATATATTTCATTAACTTCTATTAAAATCTACTAAAAATCTAATTCTAATCCCCACCAAATAAGGGCTAAATCTATGTTTGGATCCCATTTTTTTAAAAATAAAATTTTTAAAAACTCATTTTCAATGACACATTTTTTTATAAAATAATTTTATAAGTAAATCAAAAAAATTTCCTTCATTTTTAAGGGCATAAAATACATTTTCTTAGGGTTCAAACAAGAGCTAAATAACATTATCCCCTCCCGACCTATCCACCCCAAGCACCAACCCCCTCTCCCACACAATTTTAGGAGAATAATGCTATATGTACATTATTCCTTACCATTTGGATGACATTCCCTTCTATGTGGAGTAAATTTATGTAGTGATGTGATTGATAAATTTAAAATTAAAAGTATAGATGTCGTCGTATAAAAGAGTATAAAAAAATGTGTAAGAAAAATTGAACGTATAGCGTGATTGATTTCAGGACACCGCGAAAAATTGAACGTATAGCGTGATTGATTTCAGGACACCGCATCCTATGTTACACAACACGAACGGTACCTGCATAAAAGTCACGAAAATACAGACAACTAAGTAGCCACAACCACCTTTCATTAACACACATAGAGAGACAGACAGACAGAAAAAAATGAAATTTTTAGCAAAAAGGGTCAGTCAGACTGACATTGCACTTTCACTTAAGAATTGGATCACTTTTTTGGTGTGTCTAATCTATGTCGCTTTTAAGAAGATTTGCCAGTCCCTTCATGGGATTCTATTTTTTTTTTTTTTTGTCGATATCAGATTTTACCATCATATCATCATCCTCTCTATTCTTTTCAATTTTCACTTTTTTTTTCCCTCTTTTTGGAGGTTTGTTAATTATTATATGCAGTTGATTTACGAGTGGAACTCATATGCAAGGATGTTTATCTTCATATTTTATTACTAGTACATCTTTTCAATAACTGCAAATTTTGAACTGTTCAAGTATTCTTGGTGTTATTAATAAAAATTAATGTTGCATGATAAAAGGAAAATAAAGTAATTCTACATGTATATCAATCTAGACAAGTTCAAATAAGACTTCACAAATTTACTTTTAATTCTCAAGATAGTTATCTCTTTACAGAATTTGATGCCATTTTTTAGGCACTTTTTAGAATTAACGGAGTAATTTTCAAGATTGTTGACATTAATTGAAGCTGACTCACTTCAACGCGTTTTGTGTGCATTATTAGTTTAGATCAGAGAGAAATCTCTTTGACATAATAAATTATTTATAGGGAAATGCTCAAGTCTTGCAATGTAACATAAAATAAATCAAGTCAATTATTTTATTTTATTTTTTTGTTTCGTCTGCATCTAAAAAAAAGAATATCATTTTTAAAAAAAATATTTTCTATTTAATGTTTGACTAATTTTCATCTTTCTCTAATATATAACAAAGGCTAAAACTTATGTATTTTGATTTTTTCTTTGGTTCAAGTCAAACAAGTTAGAAAATATAGCCATATAGTAGTGAATAAAATTTTTCCTTTCATAATATAAAAAAAAAATGTGTTCCTCCATTAAAAAATTTTCACTATAAAAAACATATAATGTATAACGAGGCAAAGGAGTTTTTGGTATATAAAATGTTATAGAAAATACCAATTAATTGTCAGAAAAATATAGAAAATGAATATGAATGATTACTATATATAGAAAAGAAAAGGTTGCACTGAACTATTTTTATTTTTATTTTTATAATAAAGAAATTGTAATTAATTTAGATGATTCATTAAATTATTGTTAGAATTTGGGTATGACTTGAATTCTTTGTTGAAAATAATTGAGAGTTCTAATTAAAGTGCACAGTAATTAAAATTTTATTTGGAATGCAATTGTGAAATCATATTCAAGTTTTCTTGACAAATTCTAATTGAAAATCTACTCGAAAATCTATTGGGAGTAGGAATTTGTATTGAATTTGAAGAAAATTTTGGAATAAAGAAAAATATCATTGGAAGGAGTTTGGATCGGAGACGAGGATTGTAAATTTCAACAGCACGGCGTCGACAGTGGCGCTGTGGCGCCTTTTGGACTCTATTTTTTGAAATTCTACTTTAACTATAACTCTGCTTTAAGAGTTTGGACATTTTCTATTTGTTTCATATATATAGTTGGTTATTCATTATGATTTAGATTAAGTTAGAGGAGGTTAAAAAATTATAAATACATAATTTTCATGTTCTTTCTTCATGTTATAATAAAATTTTAATTCTCTGCAAATTATTCTTGTGTTCTTGTGATCTTTATTTCATATTGTAGCTTTAATATCTTATATTTTCACAACAAATTGGTATTGAAGCATCTCCGATTTTCACAACAATTATAATAAAGAAATTGTAATTAATTTATAGGATTTATTAAATCAATAAATTATTTGTGTGTGTTTTTAACTTTTTTATTAAAGTATTTTCATAGTTAAATATTGTATGATATTTTTTAATTTAGAACGAAAAGCACATATCTGGTATGTACAAATCAGGGTTCTAAAAAGAGTATCTAAACGTAAAGATTGACATTATCATTTAGTTACGCTTTTACAATTTTTAAAACAATAATACAAAATATTGAATCGAACTAAATAGTACCAAAAGAAAAGATTTTAACATCTTTTTATTTTGTACTATTCCCATAAAACGTAATCGATTATTGTGAACAAAGCACATGACATCCTTTTCATCTTTCGAAGTAGGGCTGTAAATAAATCAGATCTTTCTACGTCGATCCGATCTGATAAGAATAAATCCTATAATTCAATGGATATTTGATTGTTAAATCCATATCTAATTTGCTATATTATCAGATATACGATCCGAAATTGAAAAAATTAAGAAGATAAATTTTATATTAACCAACTTCTAAGCCTTAAAATTAAAAGACTAGGATAGCTTTTTATCCATTTTTTGGCCCACCTATTTATAGATTGCACATTTGGTTGATTAATTTATGAAATAGATTAATTATTTTCTTATCTTATTTTAATAATAAAAAAATTAAAAACTCTCTAAATAATTTAATTAACAATATTATACTATTATCTCATATTATTTATTATTTAAAAATTATGTGTAAAGTATAATACAAGTTTCAAAAATGAAAAAATTTGTGTAATAAATTATGCGATAATATATAAAATACATTATATTATTATAACAAATCAGATCGGTTATTATCGGATCAGATTGATCTATATCCATATTTATTTCATTTAGTTAACGGATAATCGAATTTGAATCTTAATCGAATTCAGATCAAAATTCAATGCATTGACAACCATACCCTCAAGGGCTCCAATGAAGCCTCTAATTAATGACTTATGCCACCTTTGTCGTTTTATATAAATTAACAACATTTTTCTTGTTAATCTCAACGGTTGGGTCACCATCTACCAATGAGAATGCGTCTACGGATTCATAGAAAGCAATTAACTTATCCTAATCCCTGCTTAAATCCGCAGCCCCCACCATGTTACCTAAACATTATTATATGTCTAATACACACAATTGCAAGGTTGGCCATTATTATTAGAGTTATTCTTTACTTTGTTTTTTGCATTAAAGTATTCAATGGACTTGTTAAACGAATAGAACAAATCAAATTGTTTTTGCTAACACACTTGCTTAACGTACATATTTAGATACTCAAAATCTAGTGTTGATGACGGATTTTTTTTTTCATGTTGAAGTTTTCTTGATTCGGTGTGTTGTTTTGTATGTCATCTCTACTTGTTTCATTTGTCGTTCTTGTGAACGCGTGATGAATACTTTTGAGACTTGGAAACCTTAATTTTATATCACCAGAAACAATAAAATACTAGTTAATGAAATAAAGATACAAAAAAAAACATACAAGATTTATAAAGATTCAACTCAATGCGAGAATACGTCATCGTCAATGTTATTCTAGTTCAATATGATGAAAAGAAGTTTATAAGAGAAAAATCGCACATTTTATTTTCTCTAATATCTTTATTTTGATGATGTACATATTAAACCCTAATGACGACCCTCTACTTAAATCCACGTACTCATTTAACACATCGAGAATAATTAGACTCTACAATTTAGCAATACACGTATTAATTATAAGAATTCAGATTGTTTGCTTATGAGAAAGATCTCCATTTGATATTGGTTTTACAAAGTTTTGTGTTGATTTCAAGAAAGTCCAAAGGTATTGTCCATGTGATACAATTATATCGACCAATAGGCAGTGGACCTAATTGAGTTGCACCCTATCCACTAAATAATTTTTTGTAGGATTTACATAAGATTACTTTGGTAAAACAAAGTTTGGTTGTATTAAATAAAAGTGTTATATGTACTACTTTTGAGGTATAATATTAGACAGAAATATATAATATAATGCATTGAATTTTAGCTTCTTTTTTCTTTTTTTAAAAAAAGTATACAAGTCAAATAATTATTTAATTTTTCTTACGAAACACGTAATTAGATTCTTACCATGAAATAAGAGGTCAAGAATTGTTATCGATTCATCGTATTTAAACTATAGCGACGAAAATTAATCCATAATGAGAAAAAAAATTGGATATGATGAAATTTGTTTTTAAATAATGATTTTCTTTGAATCAGTTTAATTAATTGAGTAGCATGATAGAAAAAAGCCTGAATTTCAGAACAATTCATCCAACAATCATTAATATGAATGAATGACTGATTGATTCTATGAATTGTTAAATTAGGTGGATAAAGATCCTTAAACAGGAAAGGGCTCGAATATGACTAAGTAACAAACTCTCTCTCTCTCTCTCTCTCTCTCTCTCTCTCTCTCTCTCTCTCTCGTATTAATAGTCTTTAACATCGTAAATAATTTGGGTCAAAATATTAGAAATAGATGGCCAAAGAAAGTTTCTTGCCTAAAATTTTGTTAAATATTGTCATTGAGTATTTCATTAAAATATTCTCTAAATAAAGTTGACAAGATTTTTCATATGTAGGGTTTATTGTTTAGTTTGACAACGAATGGTAAGAGTGTCTAAGAGTATCCATAATGCAAAATGTAAATTGTTACACTTGTGACAAGCAAAACGAGAACAGATAGAAGAGCATCTCCAACGGATGAGGATTGTACTAATTGTAATTAACATGTACAAGAAAGGACGTAGAGAAAGGGTAGAGATAAATTATAAAATATTAAATAAACAATTTTTCTAATGAAGAGAAATTATAAAAGTTAAAGAGTCTGTTCGAATCCCATTTTTTGATGAAAAATATATTTTGGAATAGTATTTTGATGGAGAATGTGTGATTAAAAATAGAGAAAATTTTTGAATCTACGCGTAATATTATTTTATTGAAGAATGTGTAGTTGAAAATAAGAAAGAGAAAAATATATTTTAAAAATAATAGAGACCAAACGGGGGCTTAAGTGGATGGTGTGCTAGACATCCTTCACCTTTTTCTTGATGGGTATTTTTGATGTGGCGTACTTTTTGAGCAATCCATAGCCCCATTTGAGATGCTCTTAAGTGTTTGTTTGGGAGAGACTAATTGAACTGAAAGGTAATTTTTCTTTTTCCGAGAATGTGTGATTAAAAAATATACAAGTGTTATATATTCAAGTGCAGAATTATTTTATTTGAAGAATGTATGATTGAAAATGAATTTGAAGAATAATAATTTTCAAATAAAACGTTAAATTGGCTCTAATTCTCATCAACTGTGTTCAACTTGTCCAGATTCGATGTCTGGATAGTTGGGAAATTCATGCACAATAATGATAGAGAATTTGATATCAATAGATAATTTTAGAAGACATGATAAAAAATTTGATAAGAAATTTATATTTAGCTAATTGTTTATAAATACCTTGGTAAAAACACTTTCGATTAAATCAATTTTTATCCACATATTTTTTAGGATTCATAAGTACAGACTTCTCGGCTATTCACTTATACCGGAATCATAAAAATCTTCTTACAATTGTTCCTTTCTTTTCTTTGCGTAATTAGTACAAGAGACGCGATTTGTTAACTCATCCATCCTAGGTTCACAGAATCCTTGGAGACAAATAGTCTTGTAACTCTTATGCTCGACTGCTTGCTAGCTAGGCACCATGTACCGAGTTGAAGGCCTACGAGTCTTCTTGGCTTATGAGTACAAGATTAAGGGTGTCTTATTGTACCGCTTGACTCGAGTTTCTAAGATGATCATTATCTAGCTAAGACGTGGGCGTCTAGGATGGTTTATTCATTTGAAGTTATGCCAGGGTAATAAATAAATTTAGTCATTCGCGAAGATTTGTCTTGAACCAGTAGGCCACTGCATCATTAAACAACACTAAATGCTAAAAGGAGGAGGAGTGCATATATATTGAGTAAAGCAGGAGAAAGACATGGTACACCAGTACTTGCTTTCAGAACATTCAACACATCTGCATATCTTAACCTTGAAATTTTGCCATGCATGATGATAGAAATCAAACAATGTCGAGAACAATATTGAAGTTGTGGACGAAGATGAACTTTTTCCAGCAAAAAGCGACATAAAATGTCAAATCCGATGAAGAAACGAGAAAGAAAAGATAAATTCGGCAATGGCCTATGATATTCTTTACAAGTGTTTCCTTGTTATCGCTCTTCGATTCTTCAAACTCTTGATACCGTGAAAAAAGGTCATACTTCCTACAGAGTGATAATTTCTCACAATCTTTACATTGCATAAGCAATTTAAATAATTCCGGACAGCACAAGGATGGAACTCCTCAGTGCGTTAGTCTTCAGGAAGTATTTTATATCTTTGAAAATTTGAACTTGTCTGCTGCACCAATGATGTCGGCTAACTACAAAACCGATGCTTGACGTGTGGCACTTGTTGATGCCACAGACAAAATTTCAGTACCGATCAAATTCTTGACAAGGTTTCAACAACAAAGGAGCACCGTGGACAACTAAGTGAACAAGAATATAGAATTGATACAAGGCCATCCACATTTATCCAGCATCCTTCCATGTTCATATTTTCAATTTCTGACGTGAAGTAAACAAAAATGAAAAATAAATTTGCAATTGACTTGCTTGTTATGTACACACTAAAAACGGGGAAGAGTTCGTTGTGAATTTGACAACTCTTCGGACATTAGTTTCCTTTTCCTCTTTGGATTCAATGGCGTTTGGTTATTGCATGTTCTTCCATTATGCCTGTGCGCCCCACATCTGCCATATTTTGTTACTTGTCTTCTTTCTCCTCTTGATGGTACTCTCTTTTCTTCATACATATCACATTTTCTTTCGAATCCTGCTTTGGTGACATAATCCTTGACACAATGATTGATATAATGTCACATGACACTTCATCATTGGACCGTTTTGAACAAAGTTAGCTTTTTCATCCAATCACATTTTGTTAGCTAATATTATGTCACTCAATCTGTCAACTACTTTCTGTCAAAGTGACATAACCCTTTTCATTTTGGTACAAGAGGCAACACTATCTTTGAACCGACATCATTGGGCACAATCCAATCATCATGGCTCCCAAGTGAAAAAATAATCTGCTGTCCAAAATTAGTTGTCCAACTTGTTGTCCATCAATGATTCATTGATACATCATTTTACACCTATTTTTAAGCACAAGTAGCAACGAGAGAAAAGTTGGACATGTTAATTTAAATTGATGTGTCGATGAATTATTGAGTGGACAAACAATTTTAGACAACAGATCTCAACTCCGTGTATGCTTCCATGTACGATTCCTTTGTGTAGTATTTGGAGTAATAGTCGTAGGAGGTGAGGTTTCTTTCTGTAATAACCGCCAGTGCATGTATGCATGGGATCTCATCCATCTGAAATCCGTTGCAAGAGCAAGTCCGTTCTTGAATGTTCACTAAATGGGAGGTTGTGGCATCACTAACATGGTAAATCACTTCACTTGATGCAGACACCTGTGTGAACAATACAAGAATATGTTAAATATGAACATGTCTGTTTTATGTACAAGTAACAGGTTTTGTTACTTACTAAGCAGCAACTTATATTGACAGTACAAGAACATAGAAAACAGAAAAAAAAGGAGTTACATATCTTCAGGGTTCATATAACAACAATTACAATGTAGGCAATCATGTTCTGTTATACATTTCTCAAAATCCATTGCATATTACCTTTATAAGTGAAGTAACATATTATGTCATTTTTTATTTCACGTAGGTTTAGCTGTTTAGGTTGTTACCTTCATTTTCACTGACTTGCTTGACCTTTCCTGCAACATGCATTCATATTTTGATGCAAGCTTTGTGGAAGTTTTGTGTGCATCATCTCGATTCTTGCAAAACCAATTTTGGAGATGCACCTTAACTCCTTAAGAATTCCAACAGGTATTCTATAGGGAAAGTCCTGGCAGCTTTTGTAATCGTCTTCACCAACTCGACTATGTTTGACGTCATAACAGAAAACCTATTATTTTTCATGTAGGCTCTTGACCATCTATGATATCCGATCTTATCCTACATGAAGGACAATTATACGTTAACCATTGTTTATAATTCTTAAAGGCATCATGCTGCTGTAATAAACATCAGAAGTCACCAAATATAGCCGGATTCCTGTGTGGATCTTGTCAAGCTGTGTCATTTGGTGCTCAAATTCAGACATCAAGTAGGCTCTAGCAGCTGCATTATAGGGATCCGTCATGTTTTTCCCACTTCTGTCAAAAGTCGTCTTCAAGTTATGCAACAGATGATAAGGAGTAGGAACCAACTGCATGCATGGCATTTGGATATACCTTCTGAATTGCATTCTCTATGCTTGGGCTAGTATCCGATACAAAACACAAGCTTTCCCGTTCCCCATAAGATGCTTTCATCATTGTTAGGAACCATTCCCATGAATTATCGTTCTGAGAGTCACCAACTCCAAAAGTAAGTACGTAAATATTGTTGTTAGCGTCCTGGTTATATGCTGTAAATAGTGTACCACCATAATATCCCTTCAAGCAGGTAACATCAATTGCAATTATGGGTCTACAATGCCCCCATCCTTGCAAAAAAGTTCCTAAAGTCACAAAAGTATACTTGAACATATTGGTCGAATCAGTCTCTAGTCCTGTAACTGATCCCTGATTTGTTACTTCCAACCTGTACAGGTAAGTTGGAAGCTTTCCATATGATTCTTCTGGATCACCTCTTAGCTCCACATTTGCTTGCTCCCGGGCCCTCCAAGCTTTTTCGTAACTCAATGACACCCCGTACTCATTCATCATATCATTTATTATATCAGCTGGAGTGTACTTAGTCTTTGCAGAGGTGTATTTGTACATGATGCAACTCGCCACCATTGAACTTGATGCTTGACGGTGATCTCTTAATTTCACATCTAACAAACACCTGTGTTCATTCCTAATGTACCTTATCTTAAACTTGTCCGTTTTCCTCACCTTTGAAGCCCTAAAAGACCATTGACAATTGGCATCCTTGCATTTCACGACATACTCTTTATCTGATCTTTTAACCCTGAATTGAAAGCAGTTCTCTATGGAATACAATGCGATACTTTTCATCATCACCTTTTTATTGCTGAAAATCTGAACTTTTCCAATTCTATCAACTTTTGGATGCGAAATCACACTAGTTTCAGCTTCCATAACCATCTTGTCAACATAAGGTAAGCGTTGAAAAACTTCGAAAGCAATGTCAACGGTTGTAACCTAGTAGGGGCTTTGAATGTCGAACAACATCTTTTAGGTGGATGTGACTTAAGCATCTCCAACCCTGTGACAGCAGCATCATAGTCCAAATGTTGCACTTCATGATTAGTATCAGATCCGCTACTTTATGTTACTGGTGAAGTATCCGTGCACAAGGGAAGGGTCGCAACTCCCTGGTCCTTTCTTTTGAGCTCCAAGTAGAACATGATGTTACCTGATTTAATCTTCAACAGAGGTACGTCTTCTTTCACTTGATAGTTAATTGTTAAATCCGTCATTGTTCGATCCAATTCCAATTCCGAATATATCATCTCCACAAGCATGTCATATGTGGACCCTCATGGCACTAGGATTCCAGCTGTCATGAAATTGGTGTATTCATTGTTCTGTGCCCATTTGCCACCATAATGTAAGAAGACGTTAGTGTACTCCATACCTGCAAAAAACAAACACAAAAGAGCAGTTACTAATGGGCAGCAGAATTCAACATAAAACAATATCTACAACGTGATAAAAAGACTCCAAAACATACACTAACACGCCATGTTACCTTATCCGAGATTAAATTACAGGGCTTCGGTTGCATCACCCTCCAAACAGACAGTAACACGACATGTTACTTATGTCTGAGATTAAAATTATGTCTTTACAAAGAATTTTTTTGTTTGTGGAATACATGATAATAAGCCTCCAAAACGTACAGTTACTCACCACCTTTACGTTATCCAAGATTACAATACAAGAGTTCTCAAATAAAACATTTCCCATCACATGATTAAAACAAACTATGTACAGGCAGTAACAAAGCATGTTACTGTTATATGTAATTAACAAAATACAACTAAACTGGAAACAATCAATGGAAAAAACTATGGTAACAGAGCTTATGAGAAAACATACTTTTTCGCAGAATCATATGGACATTCAGAAAATTCGTTGAATCAAACTATCCAATGTTCACCATATTGAACCAAAACTAACTACAAATTAAAATTCAAAGACCAACAAAATGACTCGTATGAAAGCAACGGCAAACAGGTCAAAGTTCTAGTATCAAATAATAACTGACGTATGTATATGAACTTCAATTCCAACCGAAGATCAAAACAACCAATTAGGAAAAAATTGCGAAATTCTTCCCAAAAAACATATCAAATTTCCTGAAATTGGTGAAAAATAGCGGAACCCAGTGAATTTGGCAGCTCGATTTAGGAAATTTGTGAAACTCAAATCAAATTGCCCGAAATTGTTGAAGAACCGCATAACCCAGTAATTTTAAAATGAAAGCAACTCAACTTTGAGATTATGGCCAGATTTTCGTGAATAAATATCATATTGCCAGGAATTGCTGAAAAATCCATGAACCCAGTGAATTTGGAATGAAGGCCGCTCGATTTTGGAGATTATGACTCGCTTTTTGTGGAGATGAAGAATTGCATGAGAATGCCACATTTTTCTGTAGTAAAATCCACCGACGGCCACTGTTTTATTTTGTCATGGTCACCTCATTTTATATGATTTTATTGTATTACCCAATTTTATATAATTTTTTATCAGTCATTCAACTTCTTTTAACCATTTTCACTAATTTTAAAATTGGTAAAATGGTAAATTTGCATTATATATTAAAGTATAATATATAATACAAATGGTGAAAATTTAAATATAATGCAAAGTTACCATTTTACCCCTTTTAAAATTAATTAAATATGGTGAAAAGAAGTTAGGTAGCCATGGTAAAATGTTATCTGA
Organism: Fraxinus anomala; assembly: GCA_903798345.1. NCBI lineage: Eukaryota > Viridiplantae > Streptophyta > Magnoliopsida > Lamiales > Oleaceae > Fraxinus > Fraxinus anomala. Next base: position 17,970 of record CAIGRN010162802.1, on the reverse strand, counting down.
AATTAAGTGATCATGGTGAAATAAAAATAAATTGAGTGATCATGATGACACTAAATATAAAATTGGGTGAACATAGTGAAATAAAATCAAATTGTGTAATTATGGTGACATTAAATATAAAGTTGAATGACTATTAAGTATATTTAACCCTTAATCTGCCATTTTTCAACATTGTTGGTTTTATGATCGTGCTTTTCTGTAACTTAAGTTTTAAGCGTACTATTCTGTAAAGTGAAGTTACTTTAAGCCCAATTTTTTTTTTGGGAAAATGCTAAAATAACATAGAGGGGCACATAAGTGTGTCCATTGTTTGTGTAGCACATTCTTTTTTTAAAAAAAATACATTTTGAAATAGTAAATTGACGAAAAATATATTGTTAAGAATGAAGGAAAAGTTTTTAAGTATGTGATTCTAAATAAGAAATAGAAAAATGTATTTTTTTTTAAAAAAAAAATGAGGATCTTTAACCATTCGAAAATAGGATAGCGGGAGGAGAAAACTTAAAAATAATAATAATAAATGCCCCACATGGGATAATATAATATAAAATTGGGTACCTTTTTTGTCATTATTTTAAACTTTAACCCACTTGTCACTTCTATTTCTAACCTTTATTTATTTATTTAAATCTTATCCCTAAGCTTTCATAAACAAAAAAGCTAAACTAGCATATGCATGGCATGACTGTGCCGTTTCTGACTTACCATGCAAGACGACGAGCTAGCTAGTAGATAAGATAAGACTCATTCATTCTAGTTTGATGGCCGAGCTAATAAAAATGACCTCACTACTACAATAGATGCCAACCATCAACACTGCTAATGGATAGCATTACTCGATATAAACATTTCTAGTCTTTGGTGATCACATTCTTTACAAGTATTTCCTTGCTATCCCTCTTCCATTTTTCAAACTTTTGATGCTGTTCAATATAGTTATCTGATTAACATTACATAACAAGAGAGACCCATTTTTTCATTGGCATTTACCGAAAGCCATCTCAAACCATATCCTCTTATCAAGAATAAAACACTAGAATCAGGTTAACAACCAAACAGAAGCGATGATTTCTCACAATCTTTACATTGTTTAATCTATTTAAATGAATCCGGATCACAATAGGATGGAACTCCTCAGTGTGCTAGTCTTCAGGAAGTATGGTTTCTTGTGAAAATGTGAACTTATCTCTTGCACCAATGATGTCGGCTAACTGCAAAACTGATGCTTGACATTTGGCACTTGTTGGTGACACAACGTCTGGAAGACAAGGTACACACTCGGGGAGAAATTCTATCCTGCCGGAAGATGGAACGTACAAGGACAGTACAGCCCGACAAAATACAAATCTGCAAGATTAGAATAGTGGAATGGAGTACTCAGCATAGTTCCTAACTAAAATACTCCAAAATTTCGACAAAACAACTTGTCTATACAAGTTAATGAAGAGAAAGAAGCATACAAAATTCCATGACATTTTGATGAAGTCGCATAGATTCAATCTGTAGGAAGTTGTCCTCAAATGATACAGAAGACGTCAAATGCTATAAAATGCCGGGATATACTAAGCACTTAAAAAGAAAATAAAACCACACAATAAAAAGTTCATCATACATCAGCCTGATTATTTTAGGTATTTGTTTAAAACTCTTGTTGATGAAAACCAGCCGTCCCACCATCATTACCTAGTTTATATTAGTAAACTTTGTGCTAATGGCAGTTCAATTTATATTCATAAAGCAGCCTGTCCTCTACCAATCTTAGATATGCTATCCAGTTTAGTACATAAACCAAGAAGTAAGAACCGGGAGTTCCTCGTTAAGAGCTAAGTAATATGCATGGGTGACCCAAAAGAAATGAAGTTGGCCAAAAGAGAAACTGAGAAGCCAGGGACCTGCTCTGGATACATCACCAAACATCAGGATAGGCAATCACTATAACCATCAGTTTCTTCATTGAACTTTCACCCTATTTCCACAACCAAATTCAGATGTTACAAGTACCTTGAGAGTTCAACAAGATTAATTTTACCAATGGCAACTAGTTTGGAATATATTTTAGATAGACAAGCAATTTGATTTAGCAATTTAGAAAATCAAAAGGTCATCATCTTCAGATGTTACTGGCTTGACATAAATTTTGGTTTTCTCTTTCTCTACAAATTTCAGTATCAATCAAATACTTCACAAAGCTTCAACAACAAAGGAGCACTGAGGACTAGGATTTTTCCCAAGTGACCAAGAAAATAGAACTGATATAAGGACATCCAGACTTATCTAGTTATCTTTCCATGTTACAATTGCAATTTCTGATGTGAAGTAAACAAAAATGAAACACAAATTTGTAACCATGTTTGTTGGGGTAAAGGATGAAAAGGAGGTTCTTTAATAATTTAAAAAAAAAAAAGGAAAAGAGAAAAAAACTGGAAAACATTAATGCTCCAAAAATGAAGCTCCACTTTGCATATCTTAAATTGAGTCATTTTCCAGAAAAAAAAAAATAAGTTACTTGTCCTTTTCATATAATCCCTTCAAAAATACATAAAACAAGAACAAACGAACCATGAAAACTCACCTCCACAGAACTACAAAATTTGATCTCAGGGTGTCATTCAAATTAAACAATTTAATAGTTTGGCCATTACTTACTACACCATTGTCCCCAAGGGCACTCATTTATAGGACCAAAGGTGCAATATATGCTAAAGATTTTATTTTTTCTTTGAAAAATTTTAAGCACTTGTGACCTACTCAAGGTGTTCATTCTCTGAATCTGGTTTTCATAATGGAAGTATACTATCTTTCAAAACATAATCTCCTTCAAAATGGAGAAAATAGGAGTAATTATTAATCAACAAAAATCGAAAAGCCCTGTTTACATAGAATTACGTTCGCAGAGGATATACAAAAGCCATTTGGTATTTACCTGCCCGTCCCTGTTTATTTAGAAGTGTATATCACCATTTTCCAGGTCTAATTGATGTTTGCCTATTCATTGAAAAATTTCGTACAGCAAATATTAGTTCGAGGGAAAAAAAAACCTCCCCAGTATGTACACCCTATCCTCATCCACGAAAAGGCATACTGATCCCCAAAGGATTATCCACTACAATTCATTAGAATTGAAAGCAATCAGATCCATCACTCAATCACCAACAACTTTCAAACATATAACACAAAATTTCTGACAGGGACAACTCAAAATTAGGCTGTTTGGTCTAAGTGTTCCACAAAAGCTTCATCTCAAGTCAAGGTTATCAATTATTCTACTTTAGCCACGGCATTCACAATTTGTATACAATTTAAAATGACATCAAACTTTATACTATGAAGACACTTAGTGTTATATATAGCCAGGAACTTCTCATTTACATTGGATGAGCATAATACCTTAAAAGTAGTCGCCGTAGAAATGGATCACTCAAAATTTGAGCCCAAACAGGATCAAGATTGTCAGATGAAGTTAATGATAATCCCCATTGATTTAATGATGAGTAAAGCAGCTTCTCAGCCTTATTGTACATGTCCTGCAGCCATAGTACATTTTTAAGCCAACAAATAGTTAAAAAGAAATGTTACCTTGCAACAGTAATAACCACCGCACCATCTCAACATCAGAGCCATTAAATCCAAGCAAAAGAATGAAAGACCGTAAAGGAGCTGTGAGAAAACTGGTGAACAAGCTTCCACTGGGCTGATGAGTGGAGTCTATAGCATGAATAGGCAATGATGTGGCCGGAGATAGGAGCATGGCAATTCGTTCTCCTTTTTCTGAGCCACTAATAGCCTGTCCATATTACATGCATCAATAAATATTAGCCAGAAGTTGAAACTTTCCATCTAGCAGGGGAATGCTACTCTAGTCTTAAGTAGAAATGAAATTCATACATAAAAGTGGTTCATTGAAATAATTCTGACATAGAAACCTTTTAATTGCAGTAACTAATATAATAGAGAAATTTCAAGAAACGCCAAATGGTATTGTTACTAACATGAAATAAGATAGATAAGATATCCGCAAAAGTTCTAAGAAATAGAGTTAGTTTGGCTAAAGAAACTATCCATGTACAACTTTCTATTAAATAAAAGCATATTGAATCCTTCTTGCAAGCAAATTTTCGGTCAATAAGTAATCACATGGAATGCTGCTTGTCATGTTATAGGCCAATATAAATGAAACTAGTGACTATTGAACTGAAGTTGGAATTGCTAAGATACTTGCCTTGAATGCTTTACTACTGTCGCTATCAATTATTAGAAAAAGGGGCCTTCTTGTGAAGGGCAACAAGTCACAGGGATATATGCAGTTCATGCCTGGAGAGGAAAAAACATAATATGCCTTAGCATATAAATCCTTCACTGCATAATCATAACGAAAATAGTGATTTACTACCTCCATTTCCACGAGCCCCTATATGTAAGCAGTCAGCACTCTGTTCAGAATGAAGATCAGCACTATCACATCCAAAGCTAGTTGGATGTGCAGAGGTAGATTCATAGTTGATAGAATGAAATTGAAAGCCCCTGACAATATTGTCACTATAGCCAATAGAATGCGCAGCACGAGATGGAGACGACAGAGTATGTGCACTTCTTCCTGGAGCATAGTCAATGGTGTGTTTATCATGTTCGACCAAAAGAGTTAAAGATAAACTCAGCTTTAAGAAATGAAAAGTATAATTTCCATTACCTGAAGCTGATAGATATATTAGGAGAATTCCATCAGGAGCAAGCTCCTCACACACTGTCCCTAAAACCTAAATACAAGCATAAAAGTCAAGTGAAGGTTTGGGCAGATAACAATATGTTTATCTAAGAACGATTTTGAACTTAAGGTATTCTTGGCCTACAAGAAGCCTTTTTTTTGTTTTACTGTTTCTGTGCCTTACGGAAAGGTAAAACTGTGAAAGAGCATCCTCAATCAAGTACACACCATACCTTCAAAATTTTCACCCCTCCTATCTAGATCAGAAAGAAGAAAATTAATCTCTTTATTAAATGATAGTTTTACTAATAAATTTAGTGAACATGTCGAAGACTAAATTTAAATAAATATGTTTCCTTCTCTAATAGTTTAAGGTTTTCGATGAGGTGATTCAAATGGAATCATAGCACCAATACTGGCAAAAGTTCTAAGTTCAAATCATGCCTTTTCCCATTTATAAAAATTGTGCACTATAAATGCGGGAGAGAAAAAATTTAGGATATTTATTCTAGTCTAGCTCTAGACGAATATGATATAGAACTGGATTGACCAGATGGCTCAACTCTCATACAATAGTACACCACTCATGGTCAGAAGAGAGCCCAGAGCGACTCAATAAAAGAATGTCCTCTACCTCGCGTGTTAGACATTTGGTTTAAAATGAATTCAGATTGCAGGATGTGTAGAAGATAAATTTAAACAAATAAATTTGAACCCTCTCTGACAACCTAACTTTTTATATGGGGTGGTTCAATCAAACCCAAATATGCCCTAAAAATTTAAGCATGTATGCAAGCATTTTACTGGCCACAATAGTGTCAGTGTCACAAGATAATGGTGCTACCACAGGCAAACAGAGTAGACATCACATCTGGGATTTTTTGCACAAAGTGCTGTCCACTGGCAGAATTTTTTTTTTTTTTTTACCATTTTTACCCATGCATCACGCACTAACCCTCTAATTTAGCTCTGTCGGTAACATCCAGAGGAAAAAAGATTTGCAACGTTCTACTTTCATAAATTTAGTGGCATTTGCACAGTATCACTACATAAAATCCAAATCCAATTCTCTGGAAGCATATGACAGGAATTGCCATAAGGAAAACTTCGAAGAGAGTGAATACTCACAGCCATGAAATGGGTAACAGAAGGACGATATAAGACGGCTTTTCGCGGGTTAGGCGCCAAAGTAGGATCCGTTATATCTTGATTAACACGATTGGACCCTGGAGTCCCATTTTGACTAGCATTTGCTACATTTTCACTTGATGCATCCATGTTTGTCTGGTAAAATAAACCACTGGGTTCCCACTCCAAGCATTGTAGCATTCTGAAAGTGTCAAGGGTGAGTTCTGAAAACTTGACCTGATCAAGAGATCAACAATGAAAAAGAACATAATACATACTCAGTTTGACAAGTCTACCAAAAAAATAATATCACTTTCAACAAGTGCTATAAAAGAGCTAGCCTTAAATTAAGAGACCATTGAATTTTAATAATAACAAGCAACAAACAATACAAACCTCATTAGGATGATAGCTGCATAACAATGCATCTCTTAGTTTAAGCTTTCTTTGCGCGTCCACATGTGGGAGACTATTTGGTTGAAGGTCCAATACAACACTATATCTCAAAGGCCTAATGTTCATAAAAGCTGTGTCAGCTTTTAGAAATTTTACTATTTCCTGAATTACCAGCTTCCATTCTTTGAAGTCAGTTTCCTGGAAACAAGATCATTTTAAAAGTCATTCAGCTATAGAGAAAAATTTTAAGAAAGACTGAAGTAGTGTAAGAAAATGAAAACTAATCTTTTCTAGTTCTTATGAGATGCCTTCTTTTTATAGTCAATTATTCAGTAATTTACCCTTATTTTTCAAGAACTTCTCTTTATTTTGCAGATTTTTTCCTTCTCTCTTCCAGCTCTCTCCCTAAACTTTATTTGACAGGGGGCGGAGCATTCCATCAATAATAATAAAAAGGTAGAAATTCAGTCTCAAATTTTTTGAGCTTGGAAGCAATTTCTACCAAAAACACTTGTTTCGGTGTATCATAAGAGAGTGAATATAAAAATGAATTTATGGAATTCTATGTATGAAGTTTGTACCTATGTGAAGGGAGAACAAATAAGAGAAGAAGAATAAAACATACACACTTATAGATTTCACGTCAACTCGCCCAACTGTCCCATTAAGTTCGGCAAGCTAACCTACCACTATTACTGTAAGGCAATTTCTAATAAGTTTAAATAGATAATTTGTCAATTTTAAGTAAGAAGAACGCTATTTTGAAAAAAAAAAACCCTATGGCGAAGGCTTCTTCATCTTGGTCACCAAAATAAGGCATTTCAAAAAAAAAATTCCTTTTCAGTGACATCCAGTCATAAATGAATTAAAGAGCTTCTACTGTCAACCGTGATTCATTAATATTAAATAAAAAAGGGTCAAAATTTTAAGATCCTTAAAAAATAAGACAATTACAGGTAACTGTTCTTCATTGAAAACAGGACACTAATATGGAAAAATTAGAGCCGGGCTCCCTAACCTTCCATGAAATGTGGAATCGGCTCCCCAACCTTCAAAATTGATGTTTTGAGCCCCCAACCTATCCAATCATGTGAGATTGGATCCCTACATGATGGAATCCATTACTTTGACCATTTTCTTTAAAATGACTAATCGATTATGCACTTGTTATGAATTAGATATTAAAATAATAAACACCAAAATACAAAAATAAAAAAGAAAAAATTGTTAAACAAACAACAAGAAAAAGAAATAAATAAAATTCAGTCTCCTTCCCCATACCCCGCCCCAGCACAATCCCATTACTACCACCACCGAACCCCTTTCCCACTGCCACCAACCCCACTTTCATGTATTTCAGAGTAATTAAGATAACTGGGTAGAATACTCTGTAATATGCATTATTTGTGTTTGCGTTTTCCTTCATTTAGAAACACTGTAAAGGTCATGTAAGAAAAACACCAAATGGGAGTTGAGGGTTTGAGAAATTATATAAATGAATTGTTTTGTTATTCATACAAGTGTTTTTCTCTAAAATCGAAGCCAATACTGTGTTCTTTTGTGGACCATTTGCCTACAATTGTTTTCTTTCTCTAATTGAAGCCAATATTGTGTTTGTTTGTGGATCATTTGCCATGCTTCTTTGGATTTGCACAAAAAAATTAGTTTCATTTTATCTTCTTGTTCTGTGATCATCAGCTTTGTTTCACTGTTTTTATATGCTATCATTATTCTCTTTTTGTGGTTATTTTGAACTTGGTTTGTATACATGCAATTAATTAAGTGTTATCTTCTACCTTCGCCCCCCTTCCTCCCTCCCTCCCTCTTGGGATTATTTATGGCCAGTATTGTCGTGATAAGATAGGGCTAGTGGTGGTGAAAATGAGATCTGGTGGTGGTAGTAATGGGGTAGGGGTAGGACACACGAGGAAGGATATTGAAATTTTCTTTTTCTTTGCTAACATTCGTTTCTTCCTTTTTTCTCGTTCTTTTGTGTTTGTGTGTGTGTGTGTGTGTGTATAATTTTAACATCTAATTCATAGTAAGGACTTAATTATTATTTTAAAGGAAAATTTGACTTTTAACACTCAAAGTAATGGATTACATCACGTGGACAGTCCCATATGATTGAATAGGTTGGGAATCAAAACATCAGTTTTAAAGGTTGATGAGCCGATTCCACACTTCATGAAAGGTTAGAGAGCCCAACCCTAATTTTCCACACTAATATCCCACAGACTCTTCAAAAAGAACTTTCGTACCCATGTTGGACGCTCACCGGCTGATAACTACAGGGTAAGTATCCAATATTATGAATTTATGTAATTGAACAACATATCCAAGCAAGATCGTTTGATGTTTTTCTACTCTAATATATGAAGCAGGAATTTGATGTATGCCAGCAGCCAAGACCTGCACCAAAGTCCATGTAACAATGGATGTCGCTCAATGCTGTCATGACCTTAAATGCCTTGAACACTAAAATGTTATGTCTGTGCAGAATAAACTGCCAACGCACAAAATTCAACAGTAGAACTTGGTCGACACAAAAACAGATTCCTTCATAGTCCATAGCATATAATAGTTTACCAATATTTTCTAAAAAACAAGGCTTTTGCTCATGTGCTAGTCGGGTCAGAAAAGCACCCGTTGGAAAAATTACATGTTGACCATTTATTGTCAATCATGAATGGGGCTTGTAGTTTCACTAGTGGATACTAGTTAATAAAAGAATACTGAGCATTATTCTTGTGGTGTCCAAAGACCGCAGGTTATGTTATTATCAAACTATGCAGCGAGCATTTTCCTTGCTATAACACTACTTTCTACTACTAGTAAATCTTTCACCTCACCAGGTAGTCCATTCCAAGACAATGGTTTGCTCATACACAGTGGTTTGCACATACACTACTGATAAGATCGAGTGAGCAAATTACATGACCAAGCAATACCTGAGGGACCTGATACAGATCTGGGAAAACAAGCATGTCCATGAAATATATACAGATATACATGACTGCATGTATGCGTGTAATGTATATGATATTTGTATAGATGCACAGACTAACATACAAATGCATGCGTACATTTATATAAACGTATAAAGATGTGACTCAAGAAAGGAACCTGGAATGTCCTCTTGCACTCGTCAAGCAACATCTTCAGCTGATTCACCAGCTGATACACCACTTCTCGCCGATTAAACACCAAACAAACTGTCAAAAACCGAGCAAGAAACCTCAACTGCTTGCTCGCAAGATTGATATCCTGATACAATCCTTCTTTGAAATACTCCCTAGTCAGAATTGCCTCATAGAATATATATGATTCTGACAAATAGCTTGCCTCACTTGTCCTCATGTACTGCCCAAAATAAAGCTGACCAATCCGAGATGCAATTTCCCCAATCTCCCATCTCTTCAACCCTGCCTCCACCAGCTTTTGCCTATTCTCTTGTTGAAACTTCCATAACTGGGTGTAGACCTTGAAGACTTTGTAAAAGTACGTATCATATCTAATAAATCATTAAAATTAACCACCATCTTAGAATCCCATTTTAATATCATACAATTCAGATACTGATTCTGTAATCAACATTTATACCGCCCATCATATCGCTATAATAGAAGTAAAACATTGAGCTAAATTAATAATATCATCGTTACTATACAATAAAATAAAAAATTATTTTACCCCTTCAAAATTAACCAAAAACCCCAAAAGTAAAATTAAGACTTTTGGAGGTAAATTTTCACTTACCGGGTGCGTTGATAGTAGGGCAAATCACGAATCTTCGAGAATTTCTTGTCAGCCTTCGCCACTAAATTCCAGTACAATTCGATCACCGAAACATTAGAATTAGTGCTGTTGCTAATATTGGACTGATTCAGCGACATTTGTGTTTCTTTTTCTAGTATATGATTCTTTAATTGGCAAACTCTAACTTAGAACACCATTTTTGCTTCACGCCAGCAGTGAAGAGTTGAAATTTTCGTGTGTTTGTGTGTGTGTTGGGTGGGTGGGGGGGGGGGGGGTAAGGAAAATGCAAGAATTTAGCCAAAAGAATTAGAATTGAAAAATACAGTTTATGGCCGGTTAAATTGGAATTTTTTTTGTTGGACCAGACCGGATGCACAATTGTTCTACGAATTAGTGGGTACCAATAGCTGGACTAGTTAGTTCCTCGTCCGACTCGATATGAGCATAGGAGAAGGGCTTGTGTGGAGATATATGAATAGGTCGCAGATTGTTGCGCTGCTCTTGATAATTTGATTCAAAAAATTCGAGCACCACAGTATCCGATAGGGAGGAGAGGCAGCGTTTTGCTATTTTGGGGCCCCCGTCGTCTTGTTTATCTTATGATTTAAAAAATTAAAATCTGTTTAAAATCATTTCAACTATGATTAAAATCATCGTAGTGTTTTCAAATTGATTGAATCAACATTTTTCTATTTGTGAGTTGAGAAGCATATAAAATACTTTTGATGATGAGGCAAAAGATTGAATTGAATACTTGAGAAGAGTGATGTACCATTCTATAGCTTAATTAGTAAAGGTATATCTCTCCATCTAAATACAAAACCTTTTTTTTTTTTTTAAGAGTCAACATTTAAAATGAGATTCATGAGACTCTTTACTTTTAACTTTTCAAAATAAAGAATGAGTTTGACTCTCTAAATTTAGATAGTCAAACTTCCTCTTTATTCTTAATGTATAATGATTTTCATTTAATAAATCACATATTTCAATAATAAACTTCTTAAATTATTCATACCATGTTTAAATTGATTCATTAATTGATATATAAAAATTTATATTAAATAAAATATGAAGAGAAATCAATAAATATTTTTTGAGAAAAACAAAATAAAGAGCCAAAATAGAGAGATTATTGGAGTGTAAAAAAATATTGACTCTCTAAATTTAAAGATTCTTTCTATAATACATAAAATGCTCTTTATAAATATAGTTTGTTAAAAATGTTCCAAAGGTCCTTGAAAATGGTATGATCACAAAACAATCATGAGATACTTTAGCACATTAGATAGATAAGCGTAAAAGGATTTCATCGAGAGGGATTCCTTTTATCTCAATTCCCTAATTATTCTAGAATTCATAGAAAAACAAAGAAAAAAATAAATAGGACGCGAATGAGACAGTAAAATACCCAATGAGGTAGGGACAAGATGTTTCATCCCAACCCCGCTTGTCCGAGGTAGGGACAAGATGTTTCATCCCAACCCCGCTTGTCCATTTGCCATCCTACATGGTTAATGCTTTGTATAAAATTGGCCACACGTTATAGGAGAAGGGCTGGTAGTTAAAAATACATAAACTAGCCAGAGACCTGTTAAGCCTCCACTTTAAAGTTCGATATAGAATTAGTTCAAATTATTAGAAATTGTAATTAACACATAACGTCTCCACCTTCATTGTTATTGTGGAAAACGTCCATACTTTTCATTTTTTGACATTTTTACCCTCGTTTCCACATTTCATTGCGCAAAATGTCATTTTCACCTATTTTTCAATTAAAAATTATGAAATGACAAATATACTCCCCTCTTTAAATAAAAAGAAAAAAAATTAATTACAACCACAGTCCCAAATTTTTTTAAAAAGAACAAATAAATCACAAATAAATTATTAAAAGAGTAATTAGTACATAATGTCTCTATCTTTCATCGTTATTGCGAAAAAGGTCCATACCTTTCTTTTTTTGACATTTTCACCATTAGTTACACATTTGATTGTGCAAACAATCATTTCTATCCAATTTCATTCAATTTCTCAATAAAAAGGTGTAAAACGACGAATATACCATCATATTTAAATAAAAAAATATTTTTTAAATTTCTATTTTTTAATAATTTATTTGAGATACGTTTACATTTTTTAATTTTTAAATAAATTTAATTAGGACTCATTTGCACTTTTTAAAAAAATTGGGACTATGATTGCAATTAATTCTTTAACTTTTTATTTAAATAGGATGGTATATTCATCATTTTACAATTTTTTATTGAGAAATTGGATGAAATTGGATATAAATGATGGTTTGCGCGATCAAATGTGTAATTAAGGGTGAAAATGTAAAAAAAAAAAATGAAAAGTATGGACGTTTTTCCCAATAGAGGTGAAAGATAGAGACATTATGTACTAATTACCCTTTTAATAATTTATTTGTGACTTATTTGCGCTTTTTTAAAAAAATTGGGATTGTAGTTACAATTAATTTTTTTCTTTTTCTTTTTCTTTTATTTAAAGAGATGAATATTTTCGTCATTTCATAATTTTTAATTGAGAAAATAGGTAAAAACGACATTTTACTCAATGAAATGTGGAAATAAGGGTGAAATGGCAAAAAATAAAAAGTATTGACGTTTTTCACAATAATAAAAAAATATGTGAACGTTAAGTGCTAATTACCCTTATTAAAAATAATGTTATTTAGCACCAATTGTGCTAGAACATAACTTTCTATGGCGAATATGTGGCATTAAATGATAAGTTCAATTAAATGTGATGTGATGCTATGAGATTTATTTAATTGAACTTATCATGTGTGGTCCATAGAATAGTGTTTTAGCACTACCGATGTCATATAACATTACTCTACTATTGGGCCAAATAGTGGACTGGTTTGCCTTTGCTGGTGGGTGGTTAAAACCTTGAGGGTGTTGGCCTGATAGTTGACAGTGTCATGTAATCAGAGCTTGAGCCACTAAGATTTATTATAAAGAAAATAAAAAAACAATTTAAAAAAAAAGAAGAAAATTGAATTTGAAAAGGGCAGACATCCACCTTGAGGCTTGAGGCAAACATGTGTCTTGATTCCATAGCCGGTTTCATTAAAATAAATAAATAAATAAAATTCAAGTCATATTTTATATTTTATATTAGAAATACAAATTTAATTCTTATTGATATAGCCAATCTAAATTCATTTCTATATTAATTTGGGGTCCTCAACGCAGGGGCGATTCTCTCTATTCCTTTACACATGTTGGCCGGTGACAAAAATGTGTTTCCATAACCAATTTTCTAGAATATATTCTTCTTCAGGTAATGCTTAAAAGTTAGAAGCTTTAGATTTTCTTACTTTGTTCTTTTCATATTCTTGTGGGAAAGTCATTTATCTATTTGAAAATTCTTAACACGAGATTTCGAGATGCAATATCAAACTCGTAACAACTCATTTAATTGTGCTCATGTTTTTCAATTTCTAACATAGGCTAGATCTTCTGTTTTATTTTATTGTCCTCTTAGCTGTTCGCAAATAAAATATTGACATCTCATTACAATCCGACACATCAGAGATTGTGGTGAGGTTTAGTGGAATTTATAGGTCTACAGTGCATTGAAACCCAACATTCCTTGGTTCTTATGCTTGTATTCCGTGCTCTCGTAAGCTCTACGATAAAGAACATGTTTTTTTTTCCGTAGACATTTGATCATGTATGTAGATTTCACTAATCTAATCGTGTCATATCACTACCTTAAGACTTGATATGTACGTTTGTAATTATAAATCATTGAAAACCCTCATTGACAAATTTGTTTTAAGATTGAGTTCTACTCAATATTGTTGTAACCATATCTCGTTCTCGACGAAATGAGTTGGGAGAATGCTACTTTCAATAAAAGAATGATTATCGTATAAGATTATGAATCACATGGATGTTGAATAGAAAAAGAAAAATATATTATAACGACTATAATTACATTTTACAGTGCTAAATTAATAACTTGTTTGAGCCTCATTTTTTGATGAAAAATGCATTTTTGAATAGTATTTAGATGGTGAATGTGATTAAAAAATAAGAAAAAAGTTTTGGATATGCATATGATAATATTTTATTGAAGAATGTATATTTAAAAATAAGAGAGAGAAAAATATATTTTAAAAATAACGAGAATCAAACCAGGGCTAAAGTTAGCTAATGAACTTGTAAACATTTTAAAACACTCTGTACACGTCGTTTTAAAGAGTGGAGCTTATCAGCATGGTTGGAACAAGAAGCTTAAGAAAAACCATACATGTCACAAGTTGAAGAATTTTTAGCTTTAAGTAATAGGCATTTCTCGTGTCACTTTCTTCTGTGGGGACAGAAAGTTCACACTATTTTTGGTGTTTCTGCAAATCTGATGTACTCTACACACTCAGATCCATCAACTAACTTGGACAGTAGTTTAGAATTGATTGATAATTTTCTCCACAAACACATATCTTTGGTCAGCTAACCATAATCTCTGGTGAATATTAAAAGCACCAAAGGAAAAGCCAAAAATATAAAGCAAGAATATGAGGAACAAAGCCAAAAAAGAAGAAGAATATGTCAGGATACATCAACTTTCACCTTCTCTTTACCTTTCTTCCCTTCTCCTATAGTTTATTGGCAAAAAAGAATCAATTTAGATAGTCCTTTGTTGCTCTGGTGTCGACTACCCGACCCCCCCAAGGGGATGGTAGTATAGGCTATTGAAAATTTTATTGACAGTACTATAGAGTTCTTGGGCATGGGATCTGTTGGAAATACAAATCCTTGGGCACCTTATAGTTATAAGGACTGTTCACAAGGAATTTGTAACATGTATTGTCCACAGTGGTGCTACATAATCTTCCCTCCTCCTCCTCCTTATTTGTCAGACGATGATTCCGAGACGCCCTTTTCCCCTCTGGTTATTGCTATCATTGGCATCGTGGCAAGCGCGTTTATTCTGGTAAGTTACTATACCATTGTCACAGGATATTGCAGGCGAAGAAATAATCCGAGTGCGAGTGTGGAATTGGATGAAATTCGTGATGAAACGAATCGTGATCAGTGGCTGGTTACTTCAAATGGACTAGATGAGGCACTTATTAAGACCATCACAGTTTTTAAGTACAACAAAGGTGATGGTCTAATTGACGGGACTGAGTGTTCTGTTTGTCTAAGTGAATTCGAAGAAAATGAGAGCCTTCGACTATTGCCAAAATGCAGCCATGCTTTTCACCTTCCTTGTGTCGATACATGGTTAAAGTCTCATGCAAATTGTCCTCTTTGTCGTGCCAGCGTTACTTCTACGAATGCAGTACCTCTATCTACTCTGAGTTCTCAGAATTCACTGGCTCTCAACATAGCATCTCTTGAAATTCAAGGCTCGGATGATGTAATTGTGGTGGTGGATGATCGTGATCGTGAAAGTAATCACCAAGACGAGGTGGTTGTTAGCCATGTTACTGATGATACTCGACCAAAGAGCCCCTCTCCACTTAATACCAATACAGAGGATTCAGAAACAAGAAATAGTAACATTGCAAGGACTACTGATCCTAAAGATGTTAACGACTTTACCAGATCAAGTTCTATAGGTACATTTTTGTGTCAAAACGATCTTTCAGTTGGTGAAATTTTGCGAATCGAAGAGGCTGATGAGGACATGCGAATGAAGAAATGTCAATCTTGGAAGGAATCTGGTTCCTCAAGAGGATTTTAATAGGCCAGTTGCAATGAAAAGATCCATTTCCACGGGCAGATGCATGTGCACAGTTCATGACAAAGGCAAGAATTCTGTAATCCTTCATTGAATATACATATCTTCTACGGAGAATAATTCTTTGTAAATTGTCAAGATTTACCAACATAAATGAAAATAATGAGCTCATTTTTACATTTTACATTATTGAAGAAGAATTTTTTGTATGGCATCATTAGTTTCAAAAGAAAATTGAATGCACAAAATTAATGCTTCGAATCGACTTCTCTTTCTATCCATCCTGGCCTTCCAGTCGAGCCCAAACAACGTCGGTACAGATCGAGATGTCATGTTCGGGGAGCATTGCAATGCTTCTACCATATTTGACAAGGTTGGTTAAACAATAATCAACGGTAATAGAGAATAAAACTTGTGGTTTTCTATTGTCAATGGCTAACGTGTTAGGTGGGTTATTTAACAGTCAAATGGGACATGATTATGGTAAAAGATTATAACCATGCTACTTGTATAGAAAATTCTTACACTTTCTTTGACAGAATACCAGACATTCTGTCATTGGCCATTCAAAAAATGAGACAATTTTTTCACCAATCACACACCGTCAACAGTGATCTATCAACAGGGTGGGCAGTCTTTTTCGGTACAAATGCCAAAACTTAAAAGATTAACCTATTTTAGGAAGTTGAGAAGTGAATTCTTAAATTGCTTTTAGCTAATGTTTGGATTTTATATTTGTATGAAAGCTTAAGGTTAACGTTTGCGGTGTGGTTTCTTTATCTCTACCTCTTCTAATCTTTGTCCACTCAATAGGTGAAATCAGGTAGAAAGTCCAAATCAACTCTCATTTTTCAGAACAAGAAAAATGCTAAATCAAACCTAAGTTAGATTAATGTAGCTATCATTACCTTCCTTTTGCACCCTACGTCTTTAAATTAACAAAACAACTAAACATTGATTCTAGAAAGTCTAATCATTACATTTGGTGCAATGTATTGTATTATATTAATTATATGATACTTCCCTTTGTCAAATTTATATTTGATTTATAAAGAGCAATACTAGGAAAAATGGTAATGAATCTCACGAAATATGCGGTTAATAATTAGAAATTAATATTTGATTTCGATTGATTTATAAATTTGTATCCAAACGGAAGTATATTATGTGTACAACTATAATCCAATATTTGATGTAAATTTTATTATAAAGTATTAATCACTTGGTTGTAAATGGTAATTTCTTATGCTATATATATATGTGTGTGTGTGTGTACTTACCAATTTAGTAAAATTTGCATTCGTATTATTTTGTATGAGATATGTTTTTGACATTTTCATTCTTTATATCCAAATTTTAGAGTACCCTAATCTTGCAAGAACCAGATGTAACATAGTTCCAATTCGGAATTTAGCATGATCCATATAAAAATTTGAATTGAAATTCAAGTCAGAGTTAATATTAATTTTAACTACATGTTATATGAGATTTACAACTTTCCAATCACACATTTTAATATACATCACTTTCATCTTTCTAAATGCAATCAAATAAAAGATTATATAAAACAAATGAAAATCCACGTCCGAAGTAAAAATGGAAGTATTTTAAAGTACCTCTGCTTTTTACACTTTTTTTTTCTCATCATAGGTTACAAGTCTCGAACCCTAGACCTTGAGGGTGGATATAAGAAATCATGTTTGATCCTCATTAAAATTATAATTTATTTTTCTTTCTATTCTTATCAACCACATATTTTTCAATAAAATAATGTTACACATAATCCCAAAATTTTTATTCTTTTTTAATCACATAATTTTCATAAAAAACTATTCCAACCATTAAAATTTCAAATAATGGGAGTCAAACGGGAAAAATTCTTTATCTATTCTTGTTCAATATTAATAGGTTCATAAAGGTCGCAATCTCTAATTGAGATGAAAACCATGAAGATCAACATTTAGAGCTAAAAATGATTGAACAATTTGAATTTACATATTAGCAATCCTAATACAATACGATATAAAGTAAGAGCAATCGTGCTAAATTTATATTTGTGTATAATAAATCTACTACAACTAATTACAAAAAGTTAATGTATACTAGGACTATGATAAAAAAATAATAATAATAAGTTGAGGTATGCAAAATTTTATATCTAATCCCTGTTTTGTGAGGATTAAAATCAATTTTTTAGTAAATTTTGATGAAAGTTAATGAAATATGGTTAAAAATTGTGAGACCCATAAAATACGTGATTAAAATTA